>VYYI01000004.1:0-118148 GCA_021029175.1 Bilobella aurantiaca | reverse complement strand
TTTACATTTTTATCGTGCACATTTCAGAGAAATCGTGACGGAGGGTACATGAAGCGGAAAACGTTCATCGTAACCCTTAAGTGGCCCCTTAAGGTCAACGCAAAATGGTCAACGTAAATACTGTCAAAATTCTTAAATTCTAAGTTTTTTTCATGTTGTCTCTCTCCTATTTCCTGTCCATGTTGACAAAGTGTCAGAGATGCTCTTTTTTTAAGAAAGATGTTTCTGACAGGAGGCTCAATTAAGACAAATTAAGATGAACGGCCCTTGTCAACGACGCAGAGTGATGTCTGTTTTGAAAAGCGATATTTTCTAAAAAAAAGTTTTTTTCAAAATTTGATGCTCTTGGACAGAAGTCAAGGAACGGAATGGGGAAGTCTTGTCACTTCTTCGAGACACTGATATGAAAAGCACTTTGAAAAAAAAACGCCTTGAATGAATTTCCAGATTAGACTACATCACCCTCCAAAGTAAAGTAATATTTATCTCTACTGCCTGACGGAAATGCTGTTCCATTACTTTTGAAAATATTTCCAATATTTCAGTTTCTAAAAAATTCTTGTTCTAAAATATTAAGCCACTTTCCATACGTCTCCATCACTCTGTTTGAAGTAGCCTTGGATCATGAAACGTTCTGAACAAAATTCAATTCCTAGCATGAGCTACAAGCCGCTTTGAATTTTTTTTTTTGAAAATTTCAGTACCTTGCACCAAAATGTAGAGCATGGTAATGTAATTTGCATGATCGAAAATTATGGTAATCAATCAGCATCTCTTCCCTTTCATTTGATTGGCTCCTCAACATCTTACTTTTGATCTTGCTGTGATTCTACCTACAAAATTTCAGGCTAATTTGCAGTTTCAAGGTTGTGACGAATCTGTTGCTTTATTGAAATCTCGTCATCTTCTGACTTAGGCTTTAATAATATGCTATAAAATACGATTAGCCTCTCACAGAGGCGACTGCTGCCGGCACTGAACTTTTTCTCAACAAAATCGCGTGCAGTGAGGCAATAGAGGTCAAACGTTGACAGTAAAGCTAGTGATAATACGGCGTCAGGAAAAGCAAAAGCGTCTTTTTAAAATATTTACTTGAGTAATCAAACAAGATGTATTTGAACACTGTACATAGGAAAAGGAAGCGTCCAGACTTCAGCGCTGCTCCTGTCTAATGATAGATGTAATTTGAACCAAAAAGCGCTGCCTCATCTTTCTTTCCTTTTTTTTCAGCGATGCCTCCCGTAGAGCCGGTTTTTTATAAGACATTTTTAAAGGACAAAGAAATAAATTTGATGTTACAATCACACTGTGTACAGGTTCCTTGTAAGGAACTAATGGGCCGGTTTCCAGGGCCGTTTCGTCTTGCTCGTTTCAGAAAAAAAAAACGCACGGTATATGATGCTACAGGAAAAAAGAATGCACGGTATATGGTAACTTCTGGGTTCTAGAACGGGTTTTAGATTTAAAATCCCATGAAATTCGATATCGAAAACAAACAATATGGCGGGTTTTGGAAGCCACAGATTCTAGCGTTGTCGGCCATCGCTCAAATACACATCACACAGCGCAGCAAATGAATAATTGATTACTATGCAAAAATCATCTAGTATTTTTCTGCTTAATTTCTCATTCAATTCAAAAATTGCATGGTTCCAACAATGGTGCGGATGCTGCTTGAAAATCGTCATCAGTCCCATAATTACCGGATTTCCAAAAAGTCCAATGTCAATGCCAAACAATAGGTTAAATAGCGTCTCTTTACTTTTCAACGTAGAAGTACAATATTTTTCAAAAAACATATTTTTTGCCACTTTGCTTAATTTTGCTTTAAATTTTACGATTTAAGTGAAGAGTCAATTTTGGATTGATGATTTGATCAATCCAAATCATCTGAATTTATGATTTTACAAGATTTCATCAACTTTTTTTTAGTATTTGCAACCTTGCGTCACATCCAATAATTGTTCAATTTCACACCTCATTTAAGAGGGAGGGCTTTACCTTGCAAAACTTAAAATTAATTTCCTTAATTGTAATTAATTTCAAATTATAGTGGCGCATTTCGTACGGCCGGTAATTACGGTGCATCATGTAGCCCAATGTACACATTTTCCCAGCGGAAATGGGCCAAGTTTGAATCAATAGAGCCCTGCACCACAGAAAAAGATTGTTTGTATACTTACGTAATCGCTTGTGAGTCAAAGGGATTTGATGATGAAGAGGCTTCAAGATCAGTCAGTTGCAGAAGCGTATAAAAATAAATACAGTGCGCCTCTTTCGATTACTCAGGGACATTGCAAGCAGGCGTAGGACTCTGATTTTTAATCTGAAGGCGTCCCCGCATCCTGAAGAGGCTTCAAGATCAGTCAGTTGCAGAAGCGTATAAAAATAAATACAGTGCGCCTCTTTCGATTACTCAGGGACATTGCAAGCAGGCGCAGGACTCTGATTTTTAATCTGAAGGCGTCCCCGCATCCTGTATAGCGCACTTTTTTGAATGAACGTGTTTTTCTAAACGATTTTCAAATATTTTGCAATCACTTGCCAAAAAGTTCGTTGGGCTTCCCTCAGGAATTCACTGGAGAAGTCGCTGATTCAGTGCGCTTCATCACTCCGCGGCACGTGCCCAAAATACCCTTAAAACGGGCTAAGTCCCCGCTTCCTAATCACTTGTGGGCCCTTAAGTCCCTGGTCCTGGTCACTTGTGCTCGAGAACAATAATGTTTGAAAAAAAAACTTACTGTTTTCCAAAAATTATTGTTCTAAATGCTACACAGTCAAGTAGGAGACTGATGCCTACAAACTCACTCCCAACATCTCATATACACTTCAACATGAAAAGGTCCCAATGAAAAAAAAACTTTTGCAACCGCTTGCTCTTACAAAGAAAATCCAAACCCCATCTTCCGCTTCTTTAATTGTAAATTATTATTAACTTTGTTTTGAAATTATCAACTAATTATTACTTTAATTACAAAGAATTAATTGTGAAAAAGGTACGACTACGAGAAAGACAAAACAATTGAAAACATCCGCAAAAGCGTACTGCGATTTTACGAAAGACGTCAAAGATTACGAGCGTTGCGTAATTTTAATTCAACTTCGGCGTAAACGCTTTAAAAAAAACCTACCGCAGAAATAATTATTCCAAATAATGATTAGCCAAGTCATGTCGCGAGCGCAAGCACAAAATATTGTTCAACATTTTCGAAAATCAAAACAGAACAAAGCTGATTTATGATATCAATACATAACATACAAGTTTTTTCAGACCTATTAAACCAATTTCGTCTATAAGTTTGCTCTATTTTAAAAAATGGCATCCCGAAGAGTCAAAAATTTTAGAACGCATTTTGCAAAATTTTGTTAATTACCACTGGATAATACTGGATAATAATGCTGGAGGTCGTTTAAAAAGTAAAATTAACACAATGTACAGACTAATTGACTTCTGGTGACTACAAAGTTTCGGAAGACGTTCCAGGAGAGCCTTTACAATGCACGTCATTAGAAGGAACGTTCCGGACGCTCAAGCATCCGTCCGGAAGTTGTCATTGACATTGTGGCTGCTAATTAAGGGCCTTCAGAAGGAAGGGTCCTTGATTCTCCAATGATCAGGCCTAGTTAGTCAAATGAGGCCCTTGCATAATGAAAAAAAAGAGAGTAGTTGTCAATTGGAATTAAATGGGTCCTTTGCAAGAGGGTGAAGGGTCCTTGGCGCAGTTGTGACAATTGAAAGATTGGTCTAAAGACTCAAATCACAGTTAACTTGCTAATGATAATGCCTAATGAAGCCAAAGGCAAAGGGTAGCTTCTGGGCGGAAGGAAGAGCGTTCCCAGTGCTTTTTGACCAATGAAAAAATTGTATTACCAAACAAAGGTCAAGCGTCTCCACTGTTGAGACCATATTTAGAGCGTCCTAGGTCAAATTCATTCACGGGCTCATCGCTACAGTAAACAAAGTTAGGCTAAAAAAGACGCACAAATTAATGTTGCCTTTTAGTAGCAATTAACAACTTTTAACTTTGGTAATTCCGTATACACCTGTAATTAGTGGCTTGGCTAATTGCAAATACTTACAAAATGTTATCCGTATTGATCTGGCGCTACGAAAAAAAAATTGCTAAATGTTTGGGTAACAGAGCGTTGACTTTAAGCTGGGGGACTTAATATCTAATTAAAATGGGGATAAGCTCATTTCGAAAACTTTTATTGAGAATATGGGATGTCAACATGATGTCAAGATCTATTGAACACACCTTGTATCGGTTGGATTAAAACGTCGTCATTCCTTAGCCAGTATAAAATAATTCGTCAAGCGTTGATCCAATGTTAAAAGATTTGTTTGACGCATGCGTGTCACAAGTTAAAAAAAAACGTTGAAGAGGTTAAAATGATTTCCAAAAAAATGGATCCGTCCTGTTTATATCACTAATCGAACCCCAGTTGACATGTAGAAGGAATAAAATCCGGGTTGGCTCCCTGAAATAGAATGTACTGTTTAAAGTAATCAATTAGCTTGAACCGAGTTAACTACTTGGAACAAAGTCATCAACGAGAATTCGGAACTATAATTAAGTTAAAATTAAAATTACCTTCTAAAATTACGCAGAGTGGTTACTATCTCGTTTCGTGTAACCCATAGTCTTCCCAAATGGTGGCATCGAGCTCACTGTCTGCATGCTCAGCCTACAAATTAAAATGGAGAGACTGAAGACTGAAAACGATCACAATGAAATATATTTTGGATCAACAATGTGTATAAAATCACAAGATTAAAGCTAGCAAAATTATAAGAAGATTTAAGTTGTGATTGTGAAGATTGCACTCTCAGAAGTCGTCAGAATCTGAGTGCAGCGAATCAGCGCCCGCCGAATAATCTTCGTCGTTCTCTGTTTCCCGGTATTGGTAGAAGGGATGCTCGATTCCTCTCGACGCTTCCATCGGAGAACTCAGATTCTCAATCACAGACTCGTCCTGCCTTTCCTCATCGGTAAAAACCGCGGACTCTGCCGAGAATCGCCGCGGACTATGTTTATAAGATCTAAGCAAAGCAAGAGTATTTACATCCTCTTCTTCCTCATCTTCCAGGTCCATCTCCTCTCCACGAATCTCAAAGGCCGCTTCATTCCCTCGAGAGCTCCCTGGATCCAGCCGATCAAGGCCGAGGCGAGCTTCCTTGTTTGAAGGGTCAAGTCTGAAAAAAAATTAAATTAAATCGAAAGTTTAACCCTCAAAATTTAACTGGAATATGATTTATTTGATAGATTTATTACCTGAGAGCAATGGCATACTGATCTGCTGCACTTTCGTCCATCCCATTACGAGAAAGCATAGATGCTAGCCGAACGTGTAACTTTGATGGCGAAACACGGAGATCAATATAATTTTTGAGCATTTGTATTCCTTCATTATATTTTCCTTCCTAAATAACAGTTCAAATTCAAATAAAATTCAGTAAATTTTCATTCCAATAAAATGGATTAAATGAACGTGTAAACCTATTTAGAAACTGACCGATTCATAAATGTCAGCATAATTCATAATTGCAGGAAGAAAAGAGTAGTCAGCTTCAAGAGCCTTGTCCAAGTACGCCTTGGCTTTTGGAAGTGTCAGTGGATCCTTCTTCAAAGCAGTTGCACAGAGCTACAGAAAGTTGAAGCTTTAGTGAATGAATTCTTGGTCAAGAATAACGTTATCTTACGTTGAACACTCTGGGACTGTGACCAACAGCTTTCAAGGCCCCGATCGCAACTGTCATGGCCTCCCTGCTCCGTGACGTGGCAATGTAACAGTCAACGATACCGCGATGCGGTTCATATCGTTCTGGGTTTCGCGCCATTACTTCACGAAAGCATTCCACGGCCTCTTGGTACTTCTTCATTTTCAGGAAGACGTGCCCTTGCGCTATGATTCCTTCCGGGTTACTGGATCCGAGAAATGTAGAGCCCTAACAAACCGATATTTAAAGCAAAGACTAATTTGTAATTGTAAACTAACTTACTCGTAACGCAAATACTTGAGCACGGTTCAAACGATTTACTGCCATGGTGTAGTAAGCCGAAACAATCCAGGGTTCACTCTTTGCTTCGCCAAGGTTATTCTCGTTCAGTCTTGTCATCAATTTGTAAAGATCTGGTTGCATATCCTCTTGCCAGAGAGCAAAGGCATAGAGATCCGTGCCTTTCAAATTAGTGGGCTCAAAATTGAGAGCCTATAATAGAAATACGAAAAACTACTTACTGCTGAAGTTCGCGTAAATTAGATCAACCTTATATAAACATACCCATTTGAATGCTTCAATCGCGGCCCCATAGTCGCCGTAATTAATATTGGCTATGCCGAGACTTTGTAACAGTGGTACACACCCGGTCAACTTATTTTTCTCACGAATCTCTTTAAATACTTTAATTCCACCGAGATTGTCTTTGGCGGCCATTGCAGCAGTCCCGCGGATCCAACTGTTGTACCTAATTATATTTTCAGAGCGTTGCGACCAATGAAGTTTTATTTTTTAATTCTGCAATTTTTTAATTAATTATTTTTTTTAATACCAATCCAAGTTAGCAGCCGCCTTCGATGTCTTATCACGAACAAGAGATTGGACATCATCCTCATTACAACCCAGAAGAATGAGTTGTTCTACAGCTTCAAGAGCCATTGGACACGCCTTAAAAAATATTTGGCTTACTATTTTCCTCAAAAACAAAATCCAATTGTATCAAGTTTTTCTTACCCTTAGAACCTCTTTGTATGAGGTTATGGCAGCACGTTCCATGCCAGTCTGCTTGTAAAGGTTTCCCATGGCCATGTTTATTTGAACGTTACGCTGCTTGGCAGGGATTGTTTGTAACCACTTCAAAGCGTCACTTGTTTTCTTACACTGAGCCATACAAAGGTAGATTTTGTATTTTACATCTAAGGTAAAAGGATATCCGTTATTGGCGTGAAACGGAACACTTTGTAAATAACTTGCACATACAATAATACAAAGATAGCTTTGCATGCAATACAATGTTTACCTGTTGAAGTTCCACAATCATCTTGTAACTTTGGTTTCAAGGAAGGATTGGTTTTGATAAGGGGCTTGTAAACCTGGAGACAGCGTCGGTAATACCATTCTGAGCGATGAAAATCCTGCAGTTTAAACGCTGCGTCCCCACAGAGGCTAAAAACGTGACACTGCTGGGGTTCAGTGAAAATTTCAGGCTGCTGCTGAGCCAATGCCAAGGCCCAGCTACTCTATATCATCAATATCATGAAAACATGCCAAATCATTAACTTAATTGTTAATCCTCATTTTACGCTGTTGTGAAGGATAAAACTTACGAAAGTAAGGAGGTTCGAGTAGAGTTCATTGTTGAACATGGACTTGATCTCTTCGTAGTAAAATGAGTTGCGTCTGTTTTTGTGATCTTGGCTTCCACCAGAGAGGCCTATGGCGCCATGTTGGCCGGAGTGGAGATTCGCCATTGTTTTTGCTACTCTGTAAATCAATTAGAAGATTTAAAGACTTCTTTCACAAGACATTACTACGATTATAATTTAGAAAATTACCCGCTTAGCTGTGAATTGGTCAATCCAGGCGTTGAGACCAAAACCTTCCCAATATCTTCGTGAACTGAGGGCTAAAAAGTAGCGTTTGAATATTAAGTCGATAAAATTAGCTGGTGATTAATCACTAATTAATTAATTGGTTTACTTCAATTAATTAAAACAATTGAAACATTTTGCCTTACATTCTTCTCTGACATCTAACAAAATTTCAAGCCAAAATAAATATTCAGCGTTTCCCGCCTTTCGGCAATTTGAAATAAGAACCAACCTAAACGTTGAACAAAAAAAAACCAGCAGGACTCACAGCATGTAACGCATAATTAATTCATTACAAAGTAAATGAGCACTTTATCAGTTTGTATATTTCACTAAAGTATTAAAAAATATACTAATAACTTATGATAAATGAATTATGCTATTTCATCATGAATAATTAATTAACTTTAATTTAGAGCGCCATTGTGCTTGTAGAATGTCAAATGCTATTTCTCAAGTCTACTTTCAAAGCCACTCCAATTTTTTTTTCCGTAATTTGCCTATGGAAATCAATATTAGTTGTTGATGCAAACATATTATAATTCTTTTAAATATGCTTTAAGCTCACAAAATACAGCCAATTTCGGATGAAGTCTTTTATTAAAAAAAAAATTAGAAAGATTAATTGTTTTTTTTTATTAATTAAGATATGGTTTTAGTACTTGAGATTTTCAAAACATTGTTACGCGTATATTTTTTAATGCATTTTAAAACAATATGACTTTGGAGAGCTTTGAGAACTTCAGTTTATTTTTAGTAAAAAAAAAATAAAAAAAAAAAAAATTTTAATCGGCGTTGCTCCGATACAATATAAATTATGAAATTGTATGAAAACCGTTCAGATTGGGATTTTTACAATAAAAACTAATGCTTTGGAAAATGTAATGTAAAATGTAATGCATGTTATGTAAATCATATTTTTTGCCTTCTGGAAAACAACGCCAAAAACTTTTCTAAAATTTTAAAAGATTGTTTATAAAATTTTGATAATCACGCCCTTCTCAGCAGCGCAGCGTCCAGCTCCAGAACGCTTGTGTAATTTTTTTTTACAACAGCGCAGTCGGAAGGTAGTTAACTCTTTAATTAGAGTAAAGTAAAGAAAGGTGTTGCTCTTAATTAAAGATGTAAGAGAGCTAATTACTAATTATTTTACCTTGGTGGTGGGAGCAGGTGTTGGAGGTAATGCTAAAGGGAAGTATAGGCGCTAGACATATAGGCGCCTATAGGCTCCTATATTGTTGCTAATTGAGGGAGAGAGTCTTCCTGGCATCTCTCGAGAAGAAGAAAGACAAGAATAGAGAACACTTTCTGTGGGTCACTCAACCACTCTTCCTTAATTAATTTAATTACTATTCGAGGGCAGGCAGCTTACCGTCACTCATACCATCACCAGTCATCGTCACCAGTATATACCCAACCTAGGTAAGTGATAGTGCTACCGAGATCAAGTACCCTTTTACACTCAAGGTCCCTTAAGTGCCCCTTTAAGTCACTCTTCTCTTTTGCTGTGGTACCCTTAGGCTGGGCTCATCTCGTGACCTCCAGTGTCTAATGCCCCTCGCAAAGGTCACGGTCCCTTCGGGCCAATGGACAGATCTCTCAGTTTCTACCGGGTAAGCGCGCAAAGAACAACGGGATCTTCATCACTTGCTCATCAGCGGCTCCCAACAACAAGCCCTTCCAGTGTGATCATCATGAAGGTGTGGAAATGGAGGTGCACGGCAGCAGCGTAAGATAATTGTTAATTAGCATCTTAAATTTGAGAAGGGTAATTGGCCGGCGGCTGACGAAAGTTGACTAAATTTAACGTGGTTAGAGGTGGAGAAGTCTGTTAAGGTGAAAAGGAAAGCTTCTCCTTCGTCGACCTCCTTTTACACTTTCACCAATTTCTACCACATACAGGGCACAACTTGTGTGGTTTTTATCGAAGATATTTGAGTTAATTACTAATTAATCTTTTTTGAAGGGTTTTCAGTTAATTACAAACTTCAAATTTACTAATTTTAGAACCCATTTAATATGCGGCAATACAATTTAAACGTACTGAAAGCATCAACGTCGACTAGTAAATTCAAGACAGCATCGCCCCTTTCAGCGGTCTCGATGTCTTTCTCAACTACTACAGCAAAGTCTCTCGATCTCCTTCGTCAAAATATTCAACGCTCAGTTAATCAAGATATCAGAAATGTTATTTCTAAGTATATGGAAGTGAGTAGTTATCGTTAGTTTCTTTCCCAAGGATTGTTTACATTTGATTTATGTTTCACAGTTTCTGTAAACTGGAAAAGTTGATTTTAATTTAATACGTTTTACTTAAACTTTTGCTTTATTGCAGCTCTTCTTCAAGCCCGGTATAGAGAATATTAGGAGTAATTCTGGTCATGACTCTGTTACTGATGATCATATTCACACAATGTGCCGTCAAATCCTAGAAGATGCCAAGAAAATGTATCCTGGCCGCTCTTCTACTCCGTCCCCGTCATCTATGTCCTGCAGTACCACTGGAAGTGCAATAGATCACGAGTCTTCTGACTACTCCCAAAGTCATCATAGCCAAATTAGCAATGATCAAGTCAAACTTCCCCATTCGGTATGAGTACTTTTAATTAAATAATTGCTTTAGAATGGTCGATTCTTGTTTCTTCCATTATTACATGTAAATCATTAAATTCTTATCTTTGCTTTTAATTAAAACTGAAATTAAAATTTTATTACTTGTTTTTTAACTTTCAGAGTCCCACGTTTGGAATTAAACGGGAATCGGATGACACTGATTCCGAAGCCAGTTCAATGTCGAATGCAAGCAAAAAGATGAAGAAGGCTGCCAATAATAAGGGCAGCAAAATGTCAGCAAATGACGAAATGTCGATAGGAAGTAATAATGAAATTAATAATGGGATAGCGATTAAACCAAAGAAACCGTCCGGCCCTTCGAGGAAGCATGTTGCCAACTGGGAGTTGGACAAATTGATCCCTGATACTCTCTTTATTATGGGAGCCAAGTAAACTTCTAAAATTTCAGCTTAACATTTAAGTTGATCATTTTAAAATAATTATTCTTTTCAATGAAGGGCTAACAAAGCGCTTGGATTTGCTCAAACGCGAGGTCGTCTTTATGTGAAGCATCCCGGCCTCTTCAAGTATGCAAGTGATTCGGACGACAAAGAGTGGCTGTCAAAAAATAAATTGATGCCAGCTACTGGAGGCCGAGCGTACATAATGCTTCTGGAAGATATTGAAAAATTGGCTCAAGACAACAAGTGAGTGAACTTTAATTTCTTTCTACAATATACTTTTTTTTTCTTTTTTTACTATATTTTTTGTTTAAACAAAGTTGCGATACTTTTCACGTAGACCCAAACCGGTTTTATTGCGCTCTTTTGAGTAATTTATTGTAATTGTTTTCCAGAGTAGTTTCTTTTTTCCCACTTTGGTAATTAATTAACTTGATTTAATCATCTCTATCATCTTTCAGATTGAACGTGACAATTAATTACGATGACATTAAGGGTTTTCGAGTTCCCGACTTTATTCTTGAGAAGATGCGGTCCTACATTACCAAATGGAAGAAGCAGTATGCTGAGGAGGCTCAAAAGGCTATTATCCCTACCAATGCAGGAAACAGAAATCGAACGCAGAATTCAGTGTCGATGAACGCGAGCAACTCCAATTCAATAACACCAAATGGAAATGGACTTACCACTAATTTACCTTCACTTAATCCGCCGCCCCCACCGCTACCCCTACCACTTCATTCTCCAATGCAGCAGCAGCCTAAACACCCGCATTCCCACAACAATTCGCAGAGTCTCAATAGTTACCACATCGGTGGAAATAATGTCATGTACGATCAAGGGTTGATGCCTCTGACGCAGCAGGGTCACGAACTGACAGAGATTCGAGAATTTATTCAAATGGAGAAACCCCCACCCATGTACCCAGGTCACTCGGGTCAGACGTCTCATGGGATACAACCCGTCCAGCCACCACACGCTAGTTACGTTCACTCAACGCATTTAGACCCTATCGAACAGGCACTCACGAAGGGGGATTGGAGCGGTGTCTCTGACAGGAGTTTACTGCAGTACGCCCTTCAGGTATAACTGTTAGTTTAGATTCAAAGCATCACATCTGTAATTTGAAAATTTCTTGCTAATCTCAGACAATTTCGCATTACGCCGGAATCGAAGGGGCCTTTCTACTTTCAAATATAGTATTTTTCGGATGAGATTTTTTTTGGAAACATTGAGAATCATGGCACACACACATTTATTAATTTGGCTTTATGCAAGTCTATGGATGAAAATATGGGCAGCGCGTTTTCTTTATGAAATGTGGATTGAATTTTAATTTGTAAAGTTTTGGAGTAATTTCCTTCCTTATTTTACGCTTCAAGAAAGAATTGTGCATTGTCTAGTGTAACAGCGTGTAGATTTAATATTTATATGTATTAAATTTAACTTAAATCACGAATGAATTTAATTTAACAGAGTACAAGAAATCTCGGTTCGTGGGATCCACAAGACTCGTTCGACTTGATTGACAGCGTAACAAACGGAAGCATCTCAATCGCTGGCAATATGGGAGAGATTTCTCCGCTACTTCAAATTTCACCTGATGCTGGATCACATCTAACAGCGCCACCGCTAGGACCCGTGAGTCCCAATTGTGAATTGAGTGCAGTTCTGGATCAGGCCTTTCAGTACGCGGATACATAGGACGAGTGAAAAGTACTTTAATGTTAAGCGTTATTCTCAAGTTGAGAATAGATTTTAACTTGACAAAAGTAAGAGATAGTTTAAAAAAGGTTATGCTAAGAGAGGGCCAGCATTTGAGGACACCAAACTTCTAATTATATTATTATTACAAAGGAGAAATAATTTTTGTCTTAAAACTATTTTCGCACATTTGAAGACCCAAATGATTTTATTGTTATTAACTCGGTGAGGTATACGGTGTGATACGTCCAGTCCCAGTGAAGCCTCAGCCAGTTCTTATGCAGATTTGAATGTAAACTAGAATTTATAGACAACTGAAATATTTATAGAACTAATTACACCCTACTTTGTACTTATACTTATTGGTCTCTGTTATTAATGTTTCTTTTGTTACAATCGTTTTAATTAGCTTAGGTTTACCGGCTCATGGGTGTTAATCATGGAGGAACTCTCAGAAGTAACGTTCTTTATAATTTAGGAAAGCATTTATTTAATTAACGGAAACGAATGGCAATGGCAAGCTGGAAATGTATGCAAAGGTTTTTGTAGTCCTTGAGCAGTCTTCATCACAAAGCACAAATCACAATCACGTTGTTGTTGTTTTTTTACTTTTTAGTTTTTAAAAAAAGTAAGCTCATTATTTTAATAGCAACCCATTTTTATTTGACTAACTAAAATTATTCTACGGTCACAAATGTTTTGTTAAAATTATTTTATTTTATGTGAACATTTATTTAAAGGCAATAATTATTAAAGGACGTGAGTATAATATTTGATTGGAAGTGTTAAATTGAAACTAAACTGAATGTAATAAATTAAAGGACGCACTCTTACTTTTAAAGTAAAAGACAACAGTACAGGAAGCTAAAAAGTTTTATGACTTTGAACTTCATTTGGTATGTTGTGTTTGTTTTATTAATTTGTCAAGAGCTTTCTTTTTTTGTTAAAAGCGTTGGGACACCCTGTGCTCACTGTCCTGTAGTGTTGTCTTAAAATGATAGCATAACCTGTTTTGGGTGTTAGTTAAGTGCAGAAGGATATTAGCAATTCTCACAAATTGGACTAAAACGATGAGATTAAATTAACATGACTCGCACTGAGATGGAATGGAATCGCTATAATTAACGATTTTATATTTTAAAATCGATTTAATTACAAAAGTCCCATTCTTATTGCAATTAAAGCGATCTAGACTGCGAAGATTTTAGTCAATATTTTTGGTTGCAGACCGATATTGAAACTAGAAGTTATTCGATTTCAACGGTATGTCGCTGAAGTGGTGAAAATAATTATTTCCCGATTTTTTTTCCGTCGGATTTCTACTCATTTCTGTTTCAGCGCTGTTACAAATGACCGTAACTGTATTCCATATCGCTTTGGGACATCTTTGGGAAGCCGCTTTGGTCACCAAAGTATGTCACCTTGTCACGTCACGTTCGGTGATGACATGGCTAGTCCTATTGTAGCAGCGTCCGTCCAAGAGCCCTATCACCGACAATCAAAAACTAAAGTTTGACGGGCCCCGCAATTCGCTGCCAAAAATACAGAACCATTGTTCGTTTTTTTTTACTTCGTTTTTACTCAAAACTACGTGATTCCCTTTTCCAACTTTCTCTTTTGCTAGGAGAAAAGGCCTTTTATTTCAGCAGCTTTCTCTGTCGGGAATTCTGATTCAGAATGGGTCATAAAACGAACATAATCGTTTTCATAATCTTGAATAATCTGCCAAGGGGCCTAACCTCAGCCTATCATTTTCCCAGGGGACTTTCAGCGCAGTGATTTCTCTTCACAGTCTCCAAGGACCCTATTTTGTCAACTACAAAAGTACCCTTCATTTCCCCGTCCCAAAACCATGTACAGTGCGTTTCGTAAAGACTCGTAAAGAGCAAAATAACTCCAAAAATCCAACTCGTGCTTTCCAACCCTTCCTCGTCATTATTTTGACTCGTGCTTTCACTTTTCAACAAAACGCTCTGTATATACTTTCTCTACTGCTCCGGTGGTTTAAGGGACCTCTAATTGGGATCATTAATTACAAAGTTTCGGTTTTTAATGAAAAGTTTTTGACTAAAGGGTCCCTGCTGGACCCTCCTGATGATCTCTGAACCTCAGTCGGAGAAAGTTTCTGGTCCTTGCGGAGCTTTGCAGTGTCACAGGGCTGGATTCAATTCTCGAAGAAACAAGCCGGAAATTAATGGAAGTGTTTAGTCAATAAACTACCGAAAGTTCTTATTTAACACATTGATCCAAGGCTCCCTTCTACTTTTGGTGATCAGAAAAGTCAAAACTTTGGGAAAAGGGCTTAGAAAGTACTTTCTCCGCTTTCACTCTCCCTTTCCATGACCTCCTGCTATCGTGTCTGACTTTGAATATAACACAGTGTTTCAGCACTCTGCACTTTCCTAAGGAATACCACTACGTTTTCATTAATTCGAGAAAAAAAAAAGTTGTCTAGATTTTAGTTAGTCTCGAAATTTGATCCCCTTCCAGATGTGAAATTGACCTTTGTGGCCAAAAACGGAGAAATTTTGTCACCGAGCCACAGGATTTTTTTTTTGAAAATTTCCATTGCTGTAGGCAGCGCTACGTGTAGCGCTGATTTGGGAAGGAAGGCATTGAGTACTTCCTCTAAGCGAAGGTTTGGGATATTAAAATATATTAATGGGAAGCGGAAGGGGAGAAAGTTGGCATTCGGAAGTGAAAGTCAACGTTAGACAAGGGGAATTTGGCTTTCTCCCTTGGTTAGTAGAATTAGGCCTAAATGGCCCTCTTCCTCCCTCGAAAACGGGCGACGTAAAACTTTTTCCTAATTGAATCGAGCGCTAAAACACATTGGACAGATTGGGAGGAAGACTTAAGACGCTTTTGATCAAGGGCAAGCGCTGCACTGAAGCGCTTCAGGAAAATGGTCCGACTTTCTCCACTTTCTCTCCTCTATGCCTTCTGATCCGCCCATCAACTCAATCATCGCATCCTCGGCGAAGGCCCCCAAATTAAAATTGTTCAAGTCCTCCCCGCCCCTTCAAGGGAGATTTGAGCTGAAGGAAAAGTTTTGCAATTACTGTTAAAGCCCTTACTCAGACAGGGCCTCACCCCTGCTTTCACCAAAAGTTAAATTGTCTCCAAGGACAGCCAAAGGGCCCGCCCGCTCGCACCCAAAAAGCTTTTAACTCCTCTCACTTTTCAATTAACGAAAATACTTTACCGCCCTAATTCATACGAATAATCTAAGAGCAGAAAATTAAGTTACAAAAAAAAAAAAGTAACGGAGAGCCTAAAAACTAAACCTAAAATTTCAGGAAAAAGTGAACAAAAACAAAGGGATACTAGCGTCCTCTCAAAAGTACCCACTTTCTCCGCGCCGCGTCCTTTCTCCTAGTTAAATTCGTTGAAGTGGAAAGCGCCCCTTTGTTTATTTGAAAGGCTCTGAAACTGAAAGATTTGTCTCTTTTTTGGGGAAATTAGAATTGAAAAGAGGAGCAGAGGCTTCTATTTGAAATTTTAATGTTTTAGAACGGGGTCCTTACGCGCGCATTACCATTTCAATTTAATTTGAGAGCAGATTCAAGATTAAAAGTTACTGTAGCCCGGCCTCCTTCCATTCGTCGTCGTAAGTTTTGTGTGTAGTCGTCGCATTTTGCTAAAGGATTCTGTGGTGCTCAACTTTGATTTACACTTTATCCAGGGCTCTTCAAGGAGAACTTTCTCCACTTTCTCCACGAAAATCTTTCGACTCAACGACGGACCCTTGGTGTCCATCAAAGGACCGTGCTGGAGAGACGTCGTCGTCCGGAACCCAAGACACCAAAATCGGATTCGCCCCGTTACAATAAACAAGAAAGGGCCTTTCTGGAGGCTCCAGCGTTTTTTTTCTTCCTGGAGAAGACCCAGCCACACCTTTTGTGCGAAAGGAAAGAAAAATTGGTGCATTGCCTCTTGGTCCTTTCCTGGACGACTCTGAACAATGGCGACGTGACATTTTCCAGCGGGCCTAAACCCTTGAGCCACTAATTTGAAGTTCTTTTGCAGCTTTCTCTTTTCCAGCTCCAACTTTCTCCCAAACTTTGAAAATTTTCTTTTCAAAAAGGCCATTTTCCTTGGGAGCCGGAGTCGATGAGGGAGAAAGAATGGAGAAAGTATTATGAATTATAAAATCGAGACGGCCTGAAATTAGGCCTGAAGCGAAAAGGGGAAGCTTGGAGCGGCGGAACTTATGAGCCAATTTAAACTGAAATATTTGTCACTAATTCCATCTCCAGAGAGATCTAGAGAGAGCCATAATTTCTGGACAATTCTGGAGAAGGCTCAAAACCGCAAAGATGCCAAGATACCTTGGAGGGCTCCCCTTTCACTTCACCGCAAGTGAAGGCGATTGGGCTTCTCAAATCTTCGAGTCCATTGTTCTCCAGGCCCCTTCCAGTTCTTCCAGTTCCAGCCTTAAAACCTCTATTTCATGTCAAAGAACCTGGAATTGGACCCTTCTGGAAATTTCCTGGAGAGGGGAAAGTACCCTGGAAACTGGGCCGTGAGCCAAGAAGATTTGTTCGGAGGAGACTTCCAAGAAAAGTTCAGAAGCCTTGGATTTAATCAATCGCTCCTCAACTCTGGAGAGCTCATTTAGGCAATTTCCAATAAGATTTAATTAGTTTGACGAAGAGGGGGCCCTTGGTCGTCCCCTTAGATTTATTGAAGGGGCAACGCCAGCAAATTGTCCCTTAATGTAATTGAGAAAGGGAAATCGGGATCTCGCACTTTGGTAACCGGAGACAAGAAATCAATTTCCAAGGGGACTTTCTCCATACAAGAGCTGTGAGGCACACGGTGAAAACCAGTTTCACCGTGGAAATCTATTGAAATAAAGAAATGGATCTCTTTCGCCAATTTTCTCCAGCTCCAGTATTTTTTCCAGGGTTCCAGGAAGTGGTCACCTTGGGTCAATCCACCACGGAATTTCGAATTGAGCCTCTGAGATAGAGATGGTTCCTTCCACGGTTTTTTCCACGGTTTGTTTTTCAACCAACGGTTTTTTTTTTCTTTTTTATTTACCGCTCACTTCCATTCTCACAACTGATTTACCACAAGAACGCAACCCAAAATAACTCACCTCTCCCATAAAATACGGGCTACGACCCGAGTAATCTCTGCTTCCTAAGCAAAAAAATCCTGCCTCTGCCCCACTTTCACCTTTACTTTCACCATCCAATTTCTATCGGGCTCATGGCTCCTACGTTATTCCTAAAATTCCTGCTGCCTGGCTCCTGTCCCCATTTTCAAACATTTCATCTTGGCAGGAGGGATGCTGGAGAGGAAATGGTAAAGCCAGGGAAAGTCAGATAGGAGATACAAAGGGATCGGGGGGCCCTTCGAGTTCAGAGTTCCAACTTCCGTAAATCAATCCCGACCAAGGAGGCAGATATATTCCAAATGTGCTCCAGCCTCAACATAATTCAAACTTTTGTGGTAAGAGACACTCCAGGAGCCTTAAAAATCGACTGGAAAGCTCCAGTTTGAGGTGACAGCTCTCCAGAGAAATGCTCGAGAATAAATCAATAGACGCTTGGGCTATGTGCTCCTCTCTAATGAAGATCGACTTGGAAGCAACCACGATACCACTTTATATCCCCTTCTATTAAAATAAAAGTGAAAAATAAAGTAACACAGGTAGTAGAAAAGGGAGTTACTGGAAGCGCTAGAGCTGGAGAAAAATAGTAAAGGCTCAAATAACATTTGAATTCTGATTTTTATAAACGCGGAAGATAGTGCGTGACAAATATTCAGGGTAGAAATGGGACTATCTATATAAAAAAAAAACTTTTTTGTCATTCCTAATGGCGCTCGCTGGAAATTCAAATTCGTCATGAGCATCATTAATTTTCTTTAATTTACAAAATATTTTTGTGAAACACTAAACCAACAAATCGGTATGACTAGCCAAACAAGCCACGTTCTTGAACATGATGGTTTTAGTATGCGTTTTTTCGTCATGAAGAACGGGCTTGTTTGGCCTTTTCAAATGTAATTCAGAACAAAAACCGTATTACGCTACGCTATCCACGAGGTAAAGATGAGTTGAAAAGAGAAAGTCATATTATGTGAAGTACCGCCTTTTTTTAAACCCAAAGTTTTTGTTTGTTTGTTTAATGTTTATGTTTACTAAACATGTGCTCTAGGGGAGTGATGAGCAGGGTTATGCAATTTATCCTACTAGGAAGGAGCATTATATGTGTAGTAAGATGAGTTATAGGTTGATTAACTAGACGAAAGTTTATACCTCGAGCGCTTTGGAGGCCCTGACAGACATCATGAGCGGCTGAAAGGATTCCAGAAGGAATATTATCCCGTCAAGTAACCTGCTTTCTCCTTAACTTTCTCCTGCGTTCCTTACTAAAAGTATTGATTGTGCCCAATGCGCCGAAACAACAAAAGGCAGAGCAGAATTGAACAATTTCTCCATCCTTCCAGCCACTTTCTTTGAGCCTCGCTGGAGAAATTTGGAATTGAAATGTTTTAAACAAAGTTGTTGGTGGTCCTTAGAAGAAACAGGAAAACAATAGTTAAGGTACAAACGAGAGCTCCAGCCCAATTTCCACGAAAAGCCTTCTAAAAAATATGCCAAAAAACCCATGTCCATTTTCAGAGTGAGATTAGACAAGAATTTTCTGCTTTCTCTTTTGAGATACTTGGCAGTACTTCCTGGAAGTATTGGCTAATTAAAGGTGGATGAATGGGAACTAATCAAAGTGGAAAATGGAGAAGAATCGAAGGTGACGCCTAGATGCATTGCCTGATAATGGGGGAGACTGACAAGGAACTTTCTCCTTGACTCGTCTGTCTTGACTGAGAGGCGGATTAGGTCCAAATGGACATTGAAAGATTGGAGAAAGTACATGCTGGAGAAAGTAGTTCCTGGAGAAAGTACATGCTGGAGAAAGCAATTCCAGGCCCAGTCGCCCTCTCGTTAAAAGACTAATCTACTACATTTCTCATTTGATTAGCCCTGTCCTTAATGAGAATCCTTCAACAACCCCTTCAGTAGGAAAACCAAAGGTCAAAACGCCGCCTACAAAACGGCTTTCTCCGCTCCGTCAATTTCTGACAAGTTTTAAAGGTCGCCTCCTAAATATGATTGAACCAAACTAGAAAGTCTATAGGGAGGGGTAACAAAAGAAAGAAAAAGATACAGAGCGATTCTTCACAACCGGAAGTGAAAGTTTGCGATGACAACTTTCACTTTCTCGCCCTCCATTATAATTTTTGGTGAGAGAGCATTTTTCCTTTGTGTAACTTTCTCTTTTTTTTTAACCCATTTTGAAGATATGTGAAACTTGAAAAGCATTTTTTTTTATAATTCTCTCGAAATTAAAGTTTAATTAATGAAAAAAGTGAGCCAGTGAAATTGGATTCTTTTGCAAACTACCCCGACTGCAAAAAAAAAAAGCTGTGTCATGAAAAAAAAAACGTTAGGAGGAGAAAGTAGTAGAAAGTTATGCTTAACTATCCTGTTTTTCCAAAGAATCGAGGCTAAAGCTTATGCTGCTTGAAAAAGTACTATATTTTGGGACTTTTTTTTGAATTCGTTTGAAGGCTAATGCGCTCTCCACTTTGTAATCTCCTTCGTAATGGTACTCAATACAAAAGTTTTGGTAGTGAAGCCTCCGAGGATGAAAAATATGATCCGGAGTGATGATTTATGGAAATCGTTAAAAGTCCCGTGGCCCTTTCTTTTAGGAATCGGAGTGCTTCAGGAGGCCCCTTAGCCTTCGCTTTTCGAGGGCTCCCCAAAAAGTCTGGAAAAGAATCGAGGAGAGGCAATAATTCCCCCCGTCAGCACCAGAAGATCGTTAGAGTCAAGAGAGACACAATTCCGAACTCCGCCCCTTTCAAGTCCCTCTTCATTCAAAATGGAATTGAATACAAGACCACATTATTCCGGCGGCAGCAGCGAAACCTCAAGAACAAAAGGGCCAGTGCGGGAAGGCAACGCTTTCACTTTCACTACCAGGAGCCCTTAGCGCAGGGCTCCTGGCCAAGGGCTGCTTGAGGGTGAGGAGCTTAAGTACCTATTAAGAGCAGGAGGACTTTCTCCAGGAACTTCCAGGAACCTGGTGATGATGTAAATAACTTCATCCCGACACATTTCCGTCCCTTCTTATCTCCTTTATGGGACATTAGGCGATGATCAACTGATCACTCCCCCCTTCCAGCATCTTCTTCCCCGCCCCTCAATGGACCATTATCCATTAAGCCAATCCAATTCACACTACACTTTCCCTCTCGTGTGAGGACCCCCCTACCACCAAAAATTACAATTACAAATCTCTGCCGGCTCCGATTCACACCAGAAACTAATTTGGAGTTACAATTCAAAAGCATTGCTTAATCATCCTTGACAAGAGATAGGAAGGGAATGACAGGCAGAGATGGAGTGGCTTTCCCTTTCCTAACGAACATAATCACTTTAGAAGTGAAAGTCACAAAACGAATCTGCCCACACAATTTCGGACATTTGTTTCAAAATAATCCAAAAGGGCTTAAATCCTAATGAATTATGCTTCAGAACAACCACAAATCATCATTTAGTCCCACTTACATTTTTATCATTCGTAAACTGTTTTCCCAAGGCTTTTCACTTTTTTTATCCACTTTTCTCCAAATTTCGCCCTTTTTTGCTACACCTAAAAATTGATTACGTTTCGTGTGAACATCTTACCATAAACTCATGCAAGCTCTGAGAGAAAGTGAAAGTGAACCTTGACCTTTTCGAATGAACTCTGTAATTTTATTTAAATGCCTTTGTATTTTCATTTACATTACCAAATTTCGGAAAAGTTCATCTTACCACAATGCGCATAATGCACTAACACTAAAATTATATGAAATACCTTACCATAGGAGGTAGTAAAAGAATTCATTGTAAAATTGACAACCACAAAAAAGGAGAAAGTCAAAGAGGAGATTTTTTTTGAAAGTCTCTGCTACTATCACCGTGGAGGAAATTACTTGATTTGATATTTAATAGCCGAGAAGACTTGACCGTATAGGGAATAAATCAGCGTTGATGAGGCACATATTGCCGCTAGAAATCAATTTGTTAAAATTTCATCAAGATGTCACAGTGGATGCTGGGTGCTTAGGCACTGTTTCCCGGAAGGGTATCTTCGCTGGAGCGGTGGAATTCTTGGAGAAAGTATTGTTTGGATGGGAGTTGACAGGCGGATGTGGAGGATGCTACCCGGGAGAAAACGTCAAAGCGCTGAAAGAGGCGGGTAGGAATTCCTGAAATTGATAGAACTTGTTGTCGGTTCCCCATAAATAAGGCCATCCTCATCCACGCTCTCTCCTATATTAAAAGGGAGATAAATTGACCGAATGATTTTTAGCCGAATTCAACGGAGACGGCTCATAGTACATTTTCGAAAATCGTAAAGTAAAGCCAAATATCTCATCTCTCCAACAATCCGACCCCCTTGACGTCCCCCCGTGGATCTGCCATTGGATCAACATCTCACATTTTGAAGTGGTCATCTTCATTGACAAAAGTGAAAAAGCATCTTGTAGGCCAATCCACTTAAAACGTAAACAAAACGTTACTTACCATTTCCATACCCCATTGTTTGACATTTGACAATGACAATGCTAATTTAAATTAAATTAATTTTATTCCAAACTTGATGCCCTTGTTTTTGAATCTTCGTCTACAAGTAGTAAAATAATTATGAATAAGTTAACTAACGACTTTCAAGGAATTTGAGGAAAGTTTGGAATTCCAAAATGAAGACTTTCCGCCAAATTTCATTGCATCAAATTTTGTTTTGACCTTACTTTCACGTCTTTCTTTCTCCCAAAATTCAATTTTCAAAATAAAACTCTAGTTACATTGTTTTCATTTAAGGATGCTAACATTCCTATTCTATGGTAGCTACAATTACAACAATTCACACCTCGAAAAATTGACAAGAAAAAAATCGACTGTTATTAAGAGTCAAAATGAAGGGCAGGAGATTCAAAGGAAATGAGCTCAAGATTCGGCTTTTAAGTTTTTCTTTTAAGTAACATTTAATTCCGAGATTAATACAAAGGAAAGGAAAATGCAGCTTTTTGGGGAAAGCAAAAGAGAAAGCAGGCAGAAACAGGGACCAAATTTTCACTTCACTTTTCCCTTCGGGCACCTTTCACTCTGAAATAAAGAAAAAAACAGCCACAGAGACACGCTTTCTCCAGCCTAGAGAAAGTCTATTTTCTATAAGAGAAAAGTTTTGGCTTTAAGAATAGAGGAAGAAAGGAAGGCGATGTGCGTGCCGTATCTGGCATTGCAGCGGATATTTTTCTAGTTCTGGAAAGACTCATTCCGTGCTCGAGACTCCGTTTTTTAAAAGTAAAAAAGAAAAATGGAGCGGGAGGACTTAATAAAAGGGAGACGCTCCCAGATGGAAGATGGTGAGGGCCCTTTTTTGGAGTCCTTAAATTTTCAAGAAAAAAAAGAAGCCCTTATTGAAAACTTATCTCCGAATGACTGGTTCGGTGGAGGGAAGGTGCTTCAAGCTCCTCAATCCAGCGAAGCTTTTCGTTTGTCACTCTTCTAAATTGAATTGGGCTAAGTGGTAACGAAGCGGTGTTCAGGAACTTGGCATTCACTTCTCCGCGCATACATACTTTCCCGAGTTCGAAAGCTACTGTCATCTGTCAAATTCCTTCAATCCCAGTTATAGTGGTTTCAACTCTGCTTTCTCCAGGAGAAAGCGAGCGGAGCTTCTCATCTTCCTCAAATGCGACGTTGTGAGAGGCAATAGCAAATTCCAGATGAATACCAACACTTCCGCAACCAGAGTCGAGACGCCGCATTCCTTGCGGAAATCAGAGTTGTGCAATTCCGGTGCAGAAAGAAAAACGAATCCATTGGAAATCGTTAAGGAATTCAAAATTTTGCGCCGAAAAGGACATGTACCAGAGGCCATTGGAAATCGTTCTTTTTTTATTTTTTAGGACAAAAGAAAGACAAATATGGCTTCAAAATGCAAAATGAACCAACTTAAAATCGCCTAACAACGTGTATAATGCGTAATTCCGTTACAAAACCATATAAAGCGTTTACATCAAAACTCAAAACATGTTCTCAATTTCTTATCCTTACATCTTACGTGTACGTGCGAATTAACATTACTGAACTTCAGGTCACGCTACGAGAAAATTGGGGCAATTTATGTACTCACTTAAAATTTCAGATAGTCGCGTTAGTCATTTACTTTTACTGCTTAAAATGCCATTTAAAGAAAAGGCAAGAAAAGTCACTGTACCTTGGCTAAAGTGCATACTTTACTTTTTAATGAAAATACACAGCATTTTTATGTTATTGTGCCATTTTCCCAGAAAGGACGCAACTAATTCGGGTAATTGAATCAGTACACGGATTCAATACAGATGTACAAAAAAAAATTGTACAACTTTAAGTTATTTTCGGAATGAAAATCACATTTGGTAAAAATTGTGTTAGAAAATTTTGTTTTTGAAAAATTTGTCTTTTAAATTTTAGAGAAAGCGTCAAATTAATTTTTTTTTGTCGATCTGTTCATTATAAGCGGGAATCCTAATCCAAGCTACAGAAGTGCTGATGAGGGCAAACAGTATGCTCTTCGTTTGAAATTTTCCCTATAACTTCTGCTTTTAGTTGCTAAATTTCCCAATTATATTTATGACACCCTTCTTGCGAAGGAGCTTGAGGAATAATCCAGTCTAAATCTACTTTATCGCCTATTCAGCAACTAGAAGGGAAAGGAGTGGGTCACATTTTGGCAAGGAGAAAGTGCTTGGATTTTAGGATTGCATTCGTAATCACACAGGGCAGCCGAATCACCACTTTTTCATACCAGCATTCTCTCGATCTCGACAAGCATCTTCCAGCACTCGAATCCCTCCAAATCCCAAGAAAATACTGCAGGAAGGAAGCCAAGAGGCGAAACCAAGGCTACGCCCAAATTCGGCAGATTCCAAGGACACCAGAAGGCACCCCCACCTCAAAGTCACCTCAGAATTCCAATTCCAAAAACTCTACATATTCGCCGCATCAGCATCAAATACACCCGTTTTTCTCATCTTCTTTCTAACTTGCCCTAAATCCATTCTTCTTTGTCATTTCAAAAGCAATTCCTCTCCGCAAAAAAAAAGACAAAAGAGAAAGCACATGGACAAGGGAATTGATGAATTTGGATGGAGTCGCACAAAGGGAAATCGGGAAAAAGAGCAAAAGGCAAAGAAATCTGCCCGGGGAAAGTTCCGTGGAGCCTTCCCGGTTCCATGTCAATACCGAGAAAACAAAAACCGAGAATCCAAAACAGAGAAAACGAAAACCGAGAATCCAAAACCGAGAAAACCAAAACCGAGAATCCAAAACCGAGAACGGCCATATTTTATAGTTTGTGGTCTTTCTCGGTTTAGGTTTCTTGCTGTTGGTTTTTATAGTTTTTGGTCTTTCTCGCTTTTGGTTTTCTCGATATTGACCTGTTACCGCCTTCCTTATGCGTTCCCT
Source organism: Bilobella aurantiaca (assembly GCA_021029175.1). Lineage (NCBI taxonomy): Eukaryota > Metazoa > Arthropoda > Collembola > Poduromorpha > Neanuridae > Bilobella > Bilobella aurantiaca. The sequence goes on along the minus strand of VYYI01000004.1, from coordinate 93,314 downwards.
ACGCATTAAAGTGGTTTTTGCATGGGGAAAGATGGGTTTTTGGATGTAAACAATGGTGAAAGTGAAACATGGCATGTCATCTCTCATTTTATGGCCAGGAGATAAATTGAAATTCATATGAAAAGAGGCCTCGGTCCGCCAAAAAGTTTACTCGGTCCCATTTCCGGTGAAAGGAGAAAGTGGGCGGACTCCTGCGGCTACCTTATGTCACTAATCAATTCTCACCTTCTCATCAGTGTTGTCGAGGGGGCCCTTTCTTTATGGTCCTTCGGCATGAGATTCATAAAACCAAAACTAATTTCTAGAAAGTATTTCTAGGGCCGCCGAATTTAGTCTTTAGAACTAATGCTTTTTCCAGCTCTAACTGCCCGAGCAGTAGCCACCCGCGCAGTACTCGAAATAAGATTTACTATCATACTTTCACGCTCCGGAACTCCGCCTTACCTATTTTCAAAATTTTGGCGGAACGCAAGTTACAGAGCGAATCTTGAAGAGCGCGCAAGACTCAAAATCAGAATTACGATTTCCTGAGCTAATTATTTCGCATCTCTGCCTTCACTTCATAAGTTAAATACAACGGGAATACGCAGAAGTTATTGTACACATTCAATTACTCTGTTCAGTTCTGCGGAAGATTTGTCTGTTTTTGGAACAGAGCTGTTTGTGAACGGTTGTTCTTCAAAGTCTTCTGGCAACAGTGCGCAATGCGCTATTCTCATAATGAAGTCAACCTCATCCTTACCTGATTTCCCTTTCGATTCCTCTCTTATTTCTCCTATTTGAACAAATAATGTTTCAAATGATGTTTGAATTGGCATTTTTTTTTAGAATGAGGCCTTGAACAAAAATGCACGGGGTTGATGACCTCGAGGGCTGATCTATGTCCAGGTAAATGTAATAAGACAGGAAGTAGGCGAGTTTTTGAGTCCTTAGGGACCCTTGGAGTCCATTTCCACTTCCGCCCTGATCACTCCAGCGTTATTGACTCTCCTTCGCTCCCTTCAGTGGCTGGAAAAACGGAGACGATGGACAGGGCTGGAACGTGTATCGGTTTCCCGACGCTTGTGGCCTCAGGACCAGCTCAAGGGCTCCCTTTACAGGCCCGGAACAATCCATTTACACGCTCCAGCCCTTGTTCCAGATCCAGGTTTAATCTAGCATGTGTTGATACGCAAAAGGGAAGCTTCCAGGAAATGGTCATTTGTGAGTGCACAATTTATATGCTTTCTTCCAAAGTTTAGGGCCAAAAGTGAGTGTACCTCAAGTCCTGGACAATTCTTCATTCCAACTTTTCCTGGTGGCCACTTTCCTAAACGGGCCACCAGCCCCTGTCCTCACCCTTCACGAAAACATGAAAAACAGCAGAGAAACTTTCTCCAGCGCGTCCTTCCTGGACAAAATACTGGAGTGAAAGCTCGAGTAAGAAGACTTTCTCTTTCGTATTTGGAGTGCTTATTGCCAGTTCAAAAAGAAGTTTTTTCCGAAAGGGAGATGAGTAATGGATTCATTCTTTACTGTCTCCGAGAAGAGCTGCAGAAAGTCCCGATGCTTTCACCGTCTCTCCGAATGCCTTCTGCTTCCGAAAACAATCAGTTCCAGAAGAATGCTATCAATTCACGGATTACATGATTATGAGGGGACCTGAGAAGCCATGATTTTGATGACTTTCTCTCAAAATTGAATCTTATTTTTTCGTCAACTTTCACTCTAGTCTCAGCTGAATATGCATTGACTCAACTTTCTCCGTTCTCCCACGAATCCGCAAAACAGCTCCTTCTAAACCGAAAAGCAGGTTTTTCCATTTCTCATACATCTTTTTACCTTCATTTTTTTAGTTTCCTTTTGAGAAATCATCAAAAATCATTGGAGATGCGATGAAAGGGGTATAAGGGCTCTTTCATTTATTGTTATTGGACTTTTAGTTTGTGAGATAAGGAAAGGGAAGGACTTCCTTTGAATCATTTGGATTCAAGTGGGTTCGAATGAAAGAGAAAGCTCAGAGGCGTATTAGGCAGAACTAAGGAGACCCTTTATTTTTATTTTGTCAAGTGTCATGGACGGAAGAAAGAAGAAAAACAAAATCCATTCTCTCCAGTCTTTTGTGAAAGTCAGTTTTCTCCGTTCCAATCTTCCAGCAGGAATCTAGCTGCTGGAGAAGAGGAAATTATTGGGATTTGGACGAAATAAAGCAAACTTTTCGACGAGAGTTCCTATTCCCCAAAGGAGGACAGTTAGGCGGATCTTTTCAGGCTCCTGAATACAGGCCCTTCAAGGGAAGCCGAGGACACTTTTCATTGTTTCTCAAACCAAAATGACTTGGAAGAGGTCTTCGAAGTGGGTGGCCCAACTGTCAGGAAGATGGAAGCTCAAGGAAGATGGATGTGAGGAAGTTCATTCTTCCCATGTCTCCTCAGTGGACATTATATGCTGGCCCAACGCCGCCCTTTTAATCAGCCCTTGACACGAGGAGCCCTTGACACGAGGTCAAACAAACAACCAAGTCAATACAATCTTCCGCTGCATCGCTTGCCTATCCATTGAAAGTATCAAAAACTATTTTTTAGCAAGTCAGCCCAACAAGCCCCGTCTTGGAATTTTAGTTTCAATCTGAATTCTGCTCTGCTAGAACGGACGGGCTTGTTTGGCAAATCTTAAGCAAATTTATTTTTTAAAAGCAAAGTAAGCACACATTTGCTTCACTTTTATTTTTTCGAACAAACAAATTGTACCAAAGTAAATAGGATGCCCAAATATGTGGCCGATATTTTTAATATTCACACGAAGTGGTTATCTTGTAATGCCCATCTATGTGGCCGGGTTTTGGGGTAGAGGCTGAAGCGCTGAAGCATTTTTGACGTGTAACTCACGCACACACAGCTTTTAGTCTAGAGAGTACTGCTATACAAATAAAGAATAAGAAGTAGAATTTTCCTAAAAATCACACCAAGCGCGCAGCCGTAAATGATTAAACCAAAATTATCCAAAAAAAAAACTTCAAGATATTTCGATTTTTTTTTAAATTTGACATAACACTTTTAAAGGTTTAGTCTGTAAATGTTTACAGCTAAAAATAGCATTTTTGCACTCGTAAACTTTACGAGACCCTGTAGGTTACGGTTTATATGCCAAGGGCCACAAGAGGACTTACTTCCATCAAATAACTTTGGATTTGGGCTGTTATTTGGAGAATTTACGGTACACGGCAGAAGATGAAAGATCAAGAGGCCTTTTTCCCTTTACTTAAGTTTCCTAATCCCGCAAAGTCACTTTATTTCAAATTTCCAAATCCACGGTCCCAAGTGACTCCTGCTCTAGCGCTCACATCAAGAACTTATGTACAAGAAAGTCAGCTCAAAACTTTATGAATCCGGATGATGAGAAATTTGGGAAGGCTTTTTTTAAGAAGAGAAAGGAGACTAATTGAGAAAAAGAGAAAGTCGTGAATGCCAGTGGGAGTGTGTTCGGATAGAAAAGAAAAAAGTTGATGAGAAAAAAAAAGAAAAAATTTCGATCAAGTTTTTTTTTAGAAAAGTAAGTTGCCATTTTATCCAATCTGCCAAGATTTATATTCATACCTTTTTAGAGTCCTGCTGGATAAGTCAAATCTCTCCAGCGAGTCCTGGAACTCTCCAGGACTAATATTGAAACTTCTCAAATTTCCAGCAGCGCTGGATTCGATGTTGGCCCTTATAATGAAGAAATCCGAGGAGGTTTAAATGAAAGGAATTTCCCTCACAAATCCTCCATTTATACCGACAACATAAAATTCCATGAATCCAATGGGCCCATTTTCAAACATTTCTCAAAAAAGCTTTCTTTTCCTTTCTATTTCCAGGAAGGCGAAACTTAATGGAAGAGTTCTCCTACAAGTTTTTTCAATTTCTTCGTAGAAAAAAAAAATGAAAACTTTTCTTTTCTAATTAAGTGATTTTCTTGCGAGCGGAACTCAAAAGTAGAAGAATTTTAAGATTCTAAAGCAAAAGGAAATGGAGCCTCTTAATTATGATGAATGAGAAATTACTTCAAAGGGACCACAACGGGCGTCCTAATGACGATACTTGAAAGTTGCCCACCATTTTGAAATCTCCGTCACCACTTCCGCCCGCCACTGATTTGTTACGATTGGCGTAATTAGCGCAACCTAACTCGCTTAAGCTTTCTCCTGTGTCATTCCCCTGGGGTGATTTAGCCTTAAACCTAATTTCCGCTGCGAAACATCTTCCGGGTGAAGTAACTATTTCGGAATCTTCCTCTTTCACGAATTTGCTTTAAAAATCGGAAATCATTAAACGATTCAAAGGCTACTGCATTGAGGATGGTCTAATGGTCTTCGTCGATGCTGCTGAACAGATATACCAGCTACTTTCTCCATTGATGCTTTCACCGCCTCCGAAGATTTATTCCTAGGAAATTTATTTTGAGCCTTCAGTGACGCAGTCAGCCTTCTTCAAGGAAACTTTGGGGTAAAATGTCTAAAAGATGAATGGTTGAGTGCTTATTGAATTCGAAGGCTGGCTGAAGGTGATGGCTAATGATTTCTTGTTTCAAAAACAGTCAAGTCGAGCGTTGCATAATGAAGGCGAGGAGGCATCACCCAAGACTTTCTCCAACTTTCTCTCTCAAAATGGTGTCATTTTCTTTTCATACGGAACGCACTGCTCGCAGAGAGGGAATGTTGTTCCCTGAAATGCCTAATCGTCTGCTAGGGATCTGACTTGAGAATGATAAATACGTCCTAGAAGGGGATGCTGGCAGTATTTTTGACACTAGAGGCTTGCTTCCTGTTCAGTCGTCGTAGGACTTTCTCCTGCCAAAATAACCATGAAAAGCTCGAGAAATGGAGGGATGCAGAGCAGTGGAGGCTCCTGATAATTTATTTTTTCATCTTACCAAATTCCTTTACCAAATTTCACTGTCACTTTCTTCCCTCCTGATCTCATTTGCAGTTAGTCTTCTCATAAACGCTGCCGCCGCCGCTCTGCAGCGATGAAAAGCTGAGAAAAAAAAATTCAATGAATTTTTCCAGCGCTACTATACAATGGCTACATGGTCGGAGGACACAACTTTCGACCGGAAATTCTTTCCGCTCCTCCCTTCCCCCGCTTTAATAACCTTCTCCAAAAAAAAATGGAGCATGAGTTCTGATAATGGCTTCCGTCGGTTTCAGGAATTCCTTTTGTGAAGCGTTTTTGATATATTTACAGAGAGCCCTTAACAGGAGCTCCTCGACGCCCCTGCAAGATGGATGATCGTAATCAGGGGCTGTAAGCATCCCGCATCCCTGCTTTCTCCTTCCTTAAAGATCTCATAATCAAATGAGGGTAGCTCAAGGGTGACAAATATTGAAATTTTTTATTGCTGAGTCCTCATGATTTTTCCGGAGCGGGTACGGGTTCCCTATTTAGATCTCAATCGCTTTAGGATTTGAACGAGGCCCTTTTTCTAAGGTAGGATATTTGAAGTGGTTGGCGAAGCGAGAGCGGCGGTGACTTAAGTGCCATTGTCAGTACCCCACTCCTTATGAGTGTACAAAAGATGCGGGCGTCATCAACATCCTGCTGACATGAACGTTTGAAAAGACCCTGCCAAAGAAAGTCTTTGCAGGAAGAGATAAAGGGGACTTTTCAAAAGTACTTTCTCCTTTCATTCCACTGAATTGGAATTCACGCATCCTCTGCCATTGATATGATTTTGCACGTAAGTGTGACATTGGGCCGGAGAGACTTCCCGGTGATGTCCCGCCTGTCACGACTTTACCTTCCTTAAGAATCGCTGCCAGTCCCACGGCTCTTATTATAATTCCGGCTATTTCAAATTCCAAACTTTCGCTGGCTGCTGGAGAGTTAAGTAAGTTGAAGGGGCCCTTGAAGGAAGCTCAAGGCCCTTGGCACGATATCACTGTCATCCACACTCACATCCATTTATAACTGAACGCTGATTTATGCTCATCACTCATGTCTCTTCTATCGCTGCGATTCCCTTTCCTTTACGTTTGAATTAGTACAGAGAAAGCAAGTGAAAGCACATTAGCTCCAGCACTGCTTTCTCCGAATTTTCTCTACTACAGATTTCTGCAACTTATTCATTCTGCACGTCAGCATTATAATCTGCGCGTCAGTTAATTGCTTCTTCAATTTGTATTCCTGAGCACTTTTTGATTTTATGCAGCAAGAAAGTTAGAGAGCTTCGTCAAAGATGAATATTTGAAAAATATTATACCCCGCAGCTGTTAAAATTCAAATTCAACAACATTTTTGTAAGGCAAAATTTGTAGGAGAAAGGTTACCCTGAGGCAATATTGCCTTGTGGTGGCTTTCACGATGTGCTTTCTCCGCCATTGCCGTCACCTGCTTCGAGGCCATTCAAATAGCAGTAGTAGTAGATTTTGAATCTTCCTAAAAGCACGTACGTGATAAGAACAAAACGCTTTCACCCGACTACGCAGCGGCTACGAAGCGAAGGCCTTTTGAATAAGTACAGAGACTTTCAAATTGTCCGAACGGAGGAAATAATGGTTGGGTGAAAATACACAGATCAGGAATAAGAGCAAAGGGATATGATTGGATTAGGCCGTGGACTGTATGCCCCTAAAAAGAAAATTGGAATCCTCTGGTAAACAGGCCTACGTTTTGATGTAAGTTCATACCAATACTTGTGAAAGGCTCTGTAAAATGGAAAGTAGATTTCGTTCCTTTACATCAGACACCATTTATATCAACCAGGAGAGCGAAAAATCTAGGGTTTGATGGAATTACCTGGAAGAGGAGCTGGGCTACCTTTGGTTAAATGGCAATTCCTGGAAAATGAGGCGTGGAGCAGTGGCGTAGGGCTTGACTAAGGGAAAGGCGAAGGGCCCTCGCGCCCTCGTGTCTCGAATGAATCCTAGGAATTGCCGAAAACGCCCTTTCACCACTTTCTCCCATTTTCTTTGAAAACACTAATGCCCAAATTTTATTTCCGGTTCAATAACCCGGAAACCCTCTGATAAGAACATGTTAGAATTTATCACCTTGTCCCTTCAACGTGAGAGATGCTTTCCCTCACCCTTCGAGACCTTAAGACCCCTTGGCACGTTCGAATACTAAAGGCCTCATTCAAAAAACTTTTTTTAAAAAAAGAAGGTCCTGCTTTCAAAGTTAGAGCAGAACAGAGTGGTTACGAAAATTCGCTTTGATACTTTCTCCGTCACGGTGTAAATTTTCTTTAGGTTACGGCTTTCTAAAAAAAACTTACCTGGATCAAGACGAGACTAATGACTTTCTTTCTAAAAAAAACCGACAACCGATTTTGAAGACGCTTTCTCATTACCTTACAATTTGAACTCAACCTTTCCTATTATTAGTTAAGATCGGGGAGATGCTTTTGTGAAGTAAGATTTAACGCCCAGTTCAGCAGAAAAAAAGTGTTCATCTTTTGTCTGCAGGAAGAATAGAGACTGAAGATCAGGCCTCAATCCATCTTCATCTGCAAACTTCAGCTTCGACATCATCAAGAGGCAGAGGTCCATGTCGGTGGAGAAAGTTCCCATTTGTCCGTAACTAACTTTCACCGAATCTCGCACCATTCACGGCTCAAAGGGGTCCCCGCCCCCAAATTAATCGAAAAGCGAGCTGCTGTGGTTGAATTTCACATTTTTTTTTATTTTTTATTCTTTTCATAATAATCACTACATTGAATGATTTCATTTTTGCTACTTTTTCAAATTCTACGAACCTTACCAACCATTATTACGTCGCATTACAAGTTATTAAATTTAAGTAGTATAATTGCGTAAGTTAATAACTCTTACTTCATCAGTTAACAGTTAGCAGCTTTTGAACCCGAGTTTTACGACTCGATTTGTCGTCTTGATTTTTTTTTTCTTGTATAATTTAAGTTTTACAGAACTTATGAAGTTTTTTTTCTTTAAGTAATAGTGGTTACATAGTTTTTAAGTAGGAGTAGTATGGGCTTCACATGGGAGAGTCGTCATTTTGAGGAGGTATGGGGGGACTGGTGGGGGAGTCTTATTTAAATATAATATAATATATGTCTGTTTCAGACGTTTTCATTTAAAAGTTAATTTATTATTACTTCAAAGTTATTGCTTTTCAAGAGAGAAGAGAATATTTTTTTCCCTGTTTTGAATAACTTTCTCCACCTGGAATTATTCATCGCCTCTTTACCCTCCCTATTTATCAAATCCAATCCAAACTTTCTTTTTTTAAAAGCTGGAACTGGGAACAGGGACTTTCTGGAACAGAACTCAATTCCTAAAACTTGAAGCAATGTATTTTTTTTTTGTCCTTTTTTGCTAACTACACTACTATAACTATAACAAGAGCTAAACACGGACTACGTTCTTTTTTTTTATGGACAGGCTTTCTCTCGCTCAGCAGGGAACCGCGCAACAGGAACAAACACATTTCCCTTCCTAATCGCCTTGGATCATCATCGCATAGCTATACACCACCTGAGATTAAGGGCTCAAGATCAAGAACCCTACTTAACATTATTTTCAACAAGTCAGTGCTCAAGGTACAGAAACAGACATCATTGGAGTTAAGGGAATTACCCTTAGGAGATGAATTTCAATGGAGACCGCTGCTTTCTCCAGTCTATTTTAACTTTTCAATTTAAAAAAACGAGGAACAAAACAAGATTTTAGTGTCAGGGGAATTGTGATTGAGAGGTGTATTGCAGCAGAGCTTTTTTTTTAAAAAAAAAACTAGTTGAAAGTAGCCTCTCGTCATCATACTTTCTCCTATTCAAGTGTATTTGTAGAGTTTAACCACACAGTTTACACAGGAACCCATTCTTTAACGAAATAAAAACCGTTAGAGCGAAACGCTTTTTTTTTCTTCAATAGTTCTTAAATCAACTAAAAAGTAAAGTGACATTGTAGGAGAAAGGGCCTTTCACCGTGTTACCGCACCCATACTCATGTATTTTCAGACAGAGTCCCTTAAATTGTGTTAAATCATCTGAAAACCACTATTACAGCCGCCAATTTCCTATAATTTTGGGGTTTACTTCAACACGAATTCAGAAGGGCAATTTAAATGATTAGCTAATTGAAATTAGTTAAGCTGCTGTCGAGAATTGAGAATCTGGAACAGTGAAACGTGTTTCACTGTTCCAGGACGCCACAAATGTGTCAACGACAGAGAGGAATTAAATTACGTCTTTCGTAGTTTCTAAGCTAGAAATCTAGAACGAATCTAGACTATGCCAACGTGGTACTTTTTGGGAGAGATGATGATGTAAGCAGAATTATGAGCAGGATTATTATGAGCTTAATTGACAGATTATCATAATTGAAATTCTTTTTTCCTTGAAAAAAAAGGAGTAAGACAAAAAAAAACTGAACTTTCTCCACATGGTGTCCTAACTTTGTTCAGAACAAATTAACAAAGAATTATAATTAACCTCTCTTGCAAGGAAACGAAAATCATTATACAGGAAAGAAATTGACAATTTTGTAAAAAAAAAAATTGAAAAAAGCTTTCAACACCACCTCGTTTTTTTGGAGATTGTGTTATTTACAGATAGATTTAATTCTCCGAGTATGAAAAAAGGTCTCTATTGAGTGTTAGCAGGGAGTTTGAGTAAACGAAAGGCTTCGAAGAACGCTTCTTTTTAAAAAGAGAAAGTAGTGGAGAAAGGACTTCTTAAGCTAAGTTGGAAGTGACTTTCTCCAAAAAAAAAAGCTGCGCAAAATGATGGTTTAGAGACGGATGAAGGGCCCTTTTTCGTTGATATTATAACAAACAACTCAACCACTTCCGAGATCCCATTCTTACTCTACTCAAATGCCAGTCAAGAGCTATTAAAAAAGAAGAAGAAAAAAACGGCAAAAATTTTACGGCTAATCTATTTCCATTCTTCAAATCCATCGAGCCCTAGCATTCTCCTACTTGTGCCTCGGCGGACGAAGTAGAAAATTCCCTTCTTTTCTTTTTTTAAAGTGCCCTGTCTCCTTCCTTCTGATTTCTTCTAAAGACGGCAAAAAAAATCCTAAAGCTTCTGGTATTCCCAAAGAGATCATAAACTGTCAATGGTAAAAATTCAGCTCTTTGATGACAAGCAACAGACGAAAGGGGTACTTCGTCGAAGGGAAACAAACCTCGTCAAAATTACTCTAACCTGTAAATGATTGTACTAAAACCACAAATATCACAACACGTCGAAGATTTTTTTTTTGTTCTTTTCAACTCTTAAAGCATACTGACACGAGACTGGAACTTTAGGTTTTAAAGTTTGTTTTTAAAATGGTGGTTTTCAAAAAGGAACAAATGGAGGATCTGAGATACTGGAGAGCTCCAAATTTAGGGTAAACCTAAACTGGCGTACTGCAAAATGGTTTTAGGAACTGAACCTAGGTAGGAAAAAAACCGTGTTCGGTGTTTTTTTTGGTAAATTTAAGTAAGAAAGTAGGTAGGATTATGTTTTAGTAAAAGTAAGTTATAACCCTGTAAATTCATTTGATTCTTTGTCACCGACCTCTAGAGGAAAGTTTTTAGTTTTTTAAGTTAATGACTGCTAAAGTTGGGGGAAGCTGAGACTTTTTAAGTTAAGTTTAACTTTTTAATTTAATTATTTCCCTATCCCTCATCTTTGGTTTAGCATGGAAGAGACAGCAGATTGGGCATTCCACTTTCTCCACTTAATACTGTTCCGACCCAGGAATTTGACGCACGACACAAAGCCACATCTTCGGAAGACCTTCAGTGATAATCCTAATCAATTTCTGTTTGGAAGAAATTTTTGGAACGGGAGTTTAGCTGCGCTTCTTTTCGGGAAGGCTTCAATACAAAATTTCTGTCCAAAAAAAAAAGCCCTCTAATATCTACCTGAGAAAGATTCTTAATGAGATCAGTGAATTTGAAAAAAAAAATGGGTGAATAAGTTGCATGTGAAATTCTACTGTAAATGCCAAAAATTAATTAGAGATCCAGAAATGCGTAACATCGTTTTTCCCCCTTCTTTAAATGCTGTTAACATTGTTTCATTGAAGTTTTCAGAAAGGTCACTGGGCTCCCCCCTTTGCTGATGGCGGCGTATTCAAATTTCATTAAAAACGTTTTTTTCAAAGTTCAAAAGACGCGCCCAGTGAAAGTCGAGCGGAGACATTCCCATTGGCCTATCTGCCTTCCCCTTTGTTTGTCTATTGATTTTACTATTATATACACTTTCTCCGTCACTCATCTTAGACTGGAACCAGAGACTCACTTTCTCCGACTTTCTCCATTTTCAGACATTCTAGACACCACGGCACTATTTTCCAATTTTAGAGTTTGACTCACAGAAAAGTCGATTCCCCGTTTCTATCAAATTAATATCCGAAAACTTTAAATTAAAACTAAGGCTGCTCGTGTGTGCTCAAAAATAGACAACACTCAATAAAGCCCTTCCTGGACACACTTTCTCCAAAAGTTAAAATTACAAAAAGTTCCCTTTGTACTCGACAAATATTGCAAAAACTGAGATAATTAAGAGAAAAGGAACAATGTTAATCACACTGTAATCAAAAAATTAAGTGCTCAATGTCTTTTTTTTTTAACATTTCTTGTCCGTTATGAACCGTTAGACTGGAGAGACTTTGCTTTATGGTTGTTTACTAAAGAAAGTTAATAAATGAAACTCAAATAAAGAAAGAAGAAAAGCTAATTTTTTTCAATTCCAAAACTTGTTTCGGGCCTTATTTTTTGTTGGGGAAAGGAATTTTCTTTTTCCCAGTAAATTATGCATGTTTACCTACTGAATCATAGACCATTGTATCAATCTCAGAAGAACCCAGAGAATGGAGGAGTAAATTGAGGAGATAGTGGCTCTCTGGGGACAAAAATCTGTGGCGCACGCCTCCAAAAAACGGAAACACAGCACGGTTCCTTTGATCATCATATTTACCCAGAACGCAGGCGAAGGGAGTCCAACCAAGAAAAAATTTGGAAGTTGTCCTCGAACACAGAGACATAAAGTGAAAGTCATTTAAAACAGTTTTACAGGAAAGGAGAAGAATTTCATTTCAAGGAAATGAGGCCCACAAATTAAAAAAGAGGCCCAATTCAAGGGGCCTACTTTTTTCTTGAGAATCGTCTAAAACGATACACGCCCGAAAAGAGAAAGCTGCCCTAGAATCAATGTCCTTTTTTTTGCTCCAATTTCCCCTTAGCCTACAAGTGAAGACAGGACTGAAGAAAGTAGGTTTAAGAAAGATTAGGATCCGAATTAGCTCATTAACCTTCTGGAAGTCCCTAGGGAGAGAGGGATTTTATGTCCAGGGACAGTGGACTCCGTCCAGAAATGAAATCCAGTATGGATCATTCCCTGGAGAAAATGGGCCAGTTATTGCCACCAGCTGCTGATCCGAAAGATCATCTGAATTATCAAATAGAAATACAACATGGGTCATCTTTTTTTTCTCGAACTTTCTTCCCACTAGGTCTAGCACGTCGTTTCCTCAAATAGGAAAACATCATCTCTAGAATAACTTGGAGGCACTCGTTGTTCAGCTAAAAACCTACTTCGATGTATAAAATTTCTTCCAACACGCCCTTTGGTTCAGGAGAAAAATGAAGAGTAAATCTTTCGGGATGTAATTGCCTATTATTGGACATAGAGAGGAGGGGAAATATTGAAGAAGAAGACTTTGGTCCGATGTCTGCTGAGTGGTTGGGAGACTAATAATAATAGACGCGTTCTAGCGCCTAGAAGTTACTAACAGCAAAAGTTAGCCGCTAGAGAAAGTGCCGGAAGCTGAAGCCAAAATCCATCTTCCTCCGCTTTCTACCTCAAGTCTTAAAACACTGGCCACTGGAGTTGATTTAGTGAAAATCATCAATTACGTTTTGAGAATCTTAATTTTACTTAAAATCTATAGGGAGAAAGCATAAGGGCTATATAGACAGGATGACCAAAAAGGATTCGGGTTGATAATTGCGGGAGACTTGAAGATCTTTTTCGGAAACTAAACTGATTAGCACGGCATTGACCTGAGGGAAAGCTTTTGCGACTTTCTCTGACTTTCCCTTTACAGCAGCCAATTAAACTACCTTTTCTCAGAGGACTTCCTCATCATCAGACATTTCTCATGAAGAATAATGGTGGCAGAGGCGGAAACCTCACCTTCAAAACCTTTCCCAAACACACCTTAATTAATAATTAACCCACTAAACACGCCATGCTGCTTTAGGAGTGTCTTAAAGAGACGCTTCCGAGACCTAACACCTTTTCACACCTCTACTTTTCCAGTATTCCAACAAATGAGTACTCAAAGGCTCCATCAAGGTGTATTGCAATCTTATTGCAAATATTGTCAATCGTTATAGACCACATACGCAGGTAAAGGGGACTCATACAAAATAACCGATTGCAGAGGAACTCGTATAGCAGTGAAATTAAAATCAGACTTTAAAAAAAAATTGCAGCCACCCCGATTTAAAATAAAACGAAATTAAAAAAAAAAACTCACCATTATTACCACCCGTATTTGCAAAACAGCGTGATTGTCTTACCGTATTTTGAAGCTAATGATCGAGCGTTTCTTAAATATTGAATTGTTGGGTGCAACGTTGACCTTTGCAGAAAGCAAAGGCAAGGATTTATATTACGCTCGATATAACTTTCACTTCATACAATGTTTCATTACATTAAGAAACGCTCGTTTCACATCAAATCGTTATCCAGAAAGTAATGGCCGGGCCATGATTGTCATTTGCCAAAATTAGAGCCAATAAATCAAGTGTTTTTTTCTCAGCTTTTGGTTAACTGAAATGTTACTGACATGTCAGAGCTGTCTAAAAATCAGAAATTACGGTCTAAAACGGCCAACGAAGAGATTCCACTTGACTTTGCTTCTCATTAATTGACTAATTAAAATGCCTATTTACAGGAGGGGGCGGAGGAAGTGGTGGGTGGGGAAATTACTTACTTTCCCTTGTCATAAAGCTGACGCTTGCCTACGACATAGAGAGGAGGATGCGAAACGTTCCTAGTCATTAGAGATTAGCCTTATGTGAAGGGTCTAATGACCTAATAATCAATCATGTGTGTTCGGTACAATAAGGGCCGCGAACCGCCCTTCTAAAAAATCACATCTCCTAGGAACGAATAACGCTCTAGAACAACAAGAACTAACAATTTCTAAAGCGCCTATTAAACTCGAGAAACGCTCTCCAACTTCGCATAAGACAAAAAAACGCAGGGCCGGAACAACGGGTCAAACGTGCCAAAACTTTTTTTTTCTTGAAAAAAAAACAAAAAAAAAACAAAAAAAAAACAAGAGAGCCAAGGCAGATGGAGAAAATGAGGAGTGAAAGTAGGAGCCGGGAGAATAGCAATTAACTTTAAGTTATAAAATTTTAAGTGGCCAAGAAGGTAGAATTTTAGCGTCGGACAGGTATACCTGCCGAAAACTTTGTTTTGGTTACGCCGTTTTTGGAATTGTCAAAATGTCAGACCTGCCCCGTCCCTCTACCCGTGACAGCCACTCAAAACTTGGCTCATAAAAATTCGCAGCAGTGCTTACGAGCCTTAGCTATATGAAGCTCAAATTAAAAACTAACAATTTTTGCGGCAGTGGGGGAACTTTAGCTCTCTGTAAATGACCCAGGAGCGGAAAAACAAAAGTTTTCAGAAAACAACAACTTAACTTCAAAAAAATGCTTTCACTTTTTTCTTCTTCTTCTCGCTTTTGCTTTGCATGGAAAAGCAAAGTCAATGAGTCCATTTTGCCCTAAGAAACATGACAGTCGTGGTAGCATATGGCATGTGTGAGTGGAGAAAGTAATGGAGTTTCTTCAGGTCCGTGACGACGACGTGGGGAAACCGTGATGGCTTGGAAAATGGTGGATTCAGGGCGACGACCGAATTACGTTTTTTTGGGGTTGGACTCGATGTTCATGGAAATCTATGCGGAGAAAGTGATTGATAAGACGTGTGGCTTCTTTTCCAGAACTGACGGGGTTCTGCTGCGTTTGAAACAACTCTTGCCAGCTTTTTCTTCCTATTTGAATTGTGAGGAGAAAGCTGCGATGCGGAGCTGTAAGTTACTCGGTCTCAATTCCAATTGACGGGGAGCTGGAGCTGAGGATTTAAATTCCTGGAAATGGAGGAACGGTGTGACGCTGACGCTGGAGCCTAATGTAGTGTGATGCTGGAGAAAGAAGGTGTTTTGATTTTTTTTTTCAAAAGTAGGCTGGAAGGTGTCTGGAACAAGGTGAAAGTGAAAGGAGAAAGTATGTGTGTGAGTGAGAGCGCAATAGAGGATGACTATGTTGTGATCTGAACCGGCAGGCGGAGCGTGGTAAGAGACAGGATTTCTAATGGTATCCATTTGTAAATGCGGCAGGTATCAACGGTCCCTGTCAAATAAGTGCTCATTAGTAAATTATTATTCTTAATTCTTTATTAAACACTAATTATTTACCGTCAAGGCTCGGGAGAGCAGTACACACTAATTATTGGTCTTTATTCGGGAGCAGTTACACACTAATTATTAGCCGGTCATACTTCGAAGAAGAAGTACACACTTATTTACCGACATAAGTGTCCAGCAAAATCAAAAATTAAAATAATTACTTCAGCTAACTTTAAAAATTCTCATGCCACAAGGTTTTTGAGTTATAGAATAATATTACAACTAATTACCCTTTTACATGTCTCAAATCACAATAAAAGTAAACCCTCCGCAAACCAGGATGAAAAAGATAGACGTTAGAGAGCACTACAAAAAATTTCTTCTAAAACCAAAAACCAAAGTAAAGCAGGTAATTACATTAGTCACTTACAAATTTAAACAAGCACTGAAACTAAAATTGGTAAAAATTAAACTTCAAATCGCTCCCTATTCTAATAACAATATTTTGGAATAAAGCGTTCATTACAAAATTTTCACTTAAATAACTTCATAATCGACGTGAGTCAAAGTTTAAAAAATACCAGGTTTAAAGTCACAAAATTCATAAGTTAGTTCTACTTGACCTGATCATAGGTTAGTGAAAGTGACAAAGCGTGAAGAAGTGAAAGTTAAAAAAATAGTTTAAAATCAGAAAATAAGTGACAAGCTAATCAATCAATAAAATTAGGCTCAATTTCCCTCGAAAAGTCCTTTTCATAAAAAATAAAATTTTACTAAAAAAGAACTAAACACGATCATCCATCAAGTCACCCCCCCTTTTCTTTCATAATCATAAATCAGGCCCTCATCCATGGGGAAGTCCCTTACAAAGTGTTGAGAAGAGCACAAAGGACACTAACCCTTGACATTGTGTTGAGTGCTGGGAAGCCAGAAGGCTGAGGTGACGTGGCCTGGACATAGCCCAACTGGTCACTTCCGCCGTAGAGTTCCATGGGCCCTGGAGAATTGGGGGTTGGAAATCCGCGGTTTGACGGTGACGTCGGTGGACCAAATCCAGCTCCCGGGTAGTTACTAATTACTGACGAATTAAAATCACAAAAAGAAAGTATTAGTCATTAATCTTCTGCTTTCACTTTCTGTCGAAAGGCTTCAAAGCCTCCGAACCAAATGAAATGACGTTGAAAATCCTACTTTCACTTTAACATAAGGCCTCGAGAGCCCATATCTCACCACAACTTTCTCTCTCTCGCTCTCTCGCACTTTCTCCATAAGTCCTTCCCCTTTTTTAGCCTAATCATAAACGAGGCTTAATTATAGACTTTACCTGAGAGGGCCTGCGTTAGCAGTGGGCTGCTGTTCGGAGTTAGCTGTCCATTAGGGAGCTCAACTGTAAAAACACACAAAAAAAACCGACATTGTTCAATGTGCTACATGCATAATACACAAAGATAGAAAAAAAAATTCGAAAAAAGGAAATTTCCCAGGAGCCCAGTGCAAAGATTCAATAGATAGCCCATCGTCGTCCAATTGCGAAACAGCCCAAAGAAAGGAGAGTTTCAGTACACCGACGACAAAGTTGAAGCATTTCCACTTTGACTCGCAAATAGTAATTATGTAAGTCAAATTACAGTAAAGCGTTTCATTACCTAAAATAAGCCTAAACCCGCAGCCTTTGTAGCAGGTTTGCGTTAGTCAGAGACATGTAACTCTGTGCACTGTAATTGTGCTGAGGTAGCAGAATAGGAAAGGTAGCAAGGTGAAAATTGATTTTTTCTCTACAGAAAAAAGTGGTTTGGTGGAAATGGAGTGAGGAGAAAGTTGTTGGGATGCAAAGAAGAAGATTCAGGGACTTATATATAGGAGCGTGAGGATTAATAATAGAGTGAGTTTAAGGATGGCTGTAATAGTAGAAAATACGATAGAATTGGACGATGTGGCCGATTCTTAAGTACTACAATTGCTTATTTAGAAATAGAAGAAAGACAGACAGAGAGAGAGCGAGAGAGTGTGAGAGATAAACAGAAAGAAATCATTTCATAGGCAGCGAGAAGACGGAGCGAGAAAGTGAAAGTAGCCCTTAAGGATCACAGTATGCCTCACTTACGCTGCGTGGGACGGCCATCTCGGCTAACGCTGGAGTTGTTCACACCTTGATTAGCCCCACCATCCCGTAAACTTGCCTAGAAAAAAAATTAGAAAGAAAAATATTATTAAAGAAAATAACAACAGAGGCTATTTTGGGCGGAGATCAATACCGAGCCGCTGCTGCTTGCATTTACAACCCACTAATGTTCAACTGTTTTAGTTAAACTTAAAAATTAAAAAACCTGTCGACATCGGTAGCAGGTCAAGACCGAGAAAACCGAGAAGGACCAAAACCGATAAAACTAAAATCGAGAAAACCCACATTATGCTTGGCCCTGGCCGTTCTCTGTTTGACTTTTCTCGGTTTTGGTTTTCTTCTCGGTACTGACATGAACCCGTCGACTCGACATCTCCTTGCAACAAGATATGGAAAGTACTATTTTTTTTTTATGAATCGAGCACTCTAGAATTCCCAATTGAAAGCACGTACCTGAGCAGCAGAGTAGTCGTAGTAGCCAGAGGCGGCGGCAACGGCTGCCATATTTGCTCGGTCAGCACTAGATGCCGATCCTGGGGTGCCTACGCCCGGGGCAGCAGGGAAATAGCCATAATTAGGAAAACCTGGAAACCGAAATAGAGAAAAAGTGAATTAAGATCATAAATTACAATTAATAGTTCCTGCGGTTGTCCCAAGTGCTGGGAAATAGGTCTGCTGTGTCCTCGAGGAGGACTATGATCTTGGCAAACGGTTTTTCAACACAAAATAACGGAGAAAAGGAGATTAAAAAAAAGAGAAAGTGGAGAATCAAATTAAGGGTTGCAATCTCATTTCATTAGTAATCCTAAAACACTTGGGTTCTAGTGCCAAATGTGTGTATTTACTGGCAAAGCACTGAGGGGACTTGGGTACTTTCTCCCTGCCGCTAGTTTGCTAATTACAAAACATTACAATACATCAGCGCCAGGCATGCAGCGACGGGCTGAGCGCCAGCTACGCAACTAATCTTTATCGGGAAACATATGGACGTGAGTGCAGACTTGATTAGTGCGAGTGTGGTCAGATTAGGGACGCAGGAAATATTTCTACGTGATCCAGAAGGAGCTAAAGGGTTCAACTAACTGTAGATATTACCTCTACGAGTTACTCTTCTAATTAAACAAATCTACACTCCACAGTTCTACTGTAGAGGCAACAGTACCCGTCGATTCTAATACCCAACTAATGAGATTCCACCTCAAAAGGATTACTTCCAAAAACAAAAGCCCCATGGTTTACGCCCAAAATCGCCCGCCAGGACCCCCAAACATAAACTTTCACTAACCAACACTTTAGCATTTGGATTCTGCAGCGGAGAAAGCATTTACCTTTCCAGTTCCATGACTTTCACCAAGGCAAATCCAATCAAAGGAGCTTCATTAACTAAAATCTCGAAATCAGCTCCAGCCAACTTTCCAGAGCACATCAAGCTCTTCAGCCTTGATTGATCGATCTCCCAAGACTTAAATACTTTCACCGAGTGCATCAAACACAATGCTAAAGCGATGGAGAAAGTTCACTGTCGTACTTTTCCTTAGGCTACACTAGTCCCAATAGATTTACTACTTCTAGATTACTAGATTCCAATAATTACCCAAATCCTGTCTTCTACCCCTAAAGAATAATTACTTAAGGTCTAGATTAAACTTAAATTAGTCTAGAAAAGCATTTGCGTAATTCCTAGTGATGGGTGCTATTCACTCTAGTTGCTAAATCTAAACAAAATGGTAAGACATCACAAAACGAGAACTTGACATTGAAAACGAAAACCCTCCATTAGCGTAATAACGAAAACCCTTCTCCCAATCTCATGGCACTTTTAAGATGATTTTCCAAAACTAAACTGGTGGTTGCGACCCAAAATATTATTACTGAAATCGATAGTAAAGAGAATTAAATTGGTTAGACGGTCGCATGGCCACAAATGGAATCAAGGAGAAAGTGAGTGAAAGTGGTTGTTCTTAAATGAAAGAACCAACCACGAAACCACCAACGACCTCAAACGCAGTTGAGAAATCAAAAGCTTTCTCCACTGCTTTCTCTGGACGATGGCAGGGAAAAAATAAATTCATTTGATGACAGAGAATGGAGTTAGTTGGAACAAAAGACTCGCGATTTGACGACGACAGGCCCACCTAAAATCTAGAAATCAAAGTGAAAATCTAGGTCAACTCCCTACCATAAAATAAAACTAACTGATTTCACAAAGGCCCAACTACAACTCTAAATCAAACTTATTTCGCTCCAACCAAAGTTCTATAGAGAACTCTTAAGAAGTAGTAATTAATAAAAACTAAATCCACAAGACCATTAGTTTTGTAAAACACAGTCACTCACTACACCTCTTTCCTATTTCACACGAAAATTCTAAAGGCTAACATTAGTAGTAAGCATCATGACAAATCCGGGGTAGAATCGGTCGTTATTGAGGAAAAAAAAAGTACAAATATGATTTTGAAATTACCAAGTCTCTCCTAGTATAACTTGTCGTAGATGCGGCTAAGACTCGATCCCAAGACCTTCCCAAAGTGAAGTAGAGCGGAGAAAGCGGCCTTCCGCTGGATAAAGCAAAGTAGGGCGCTCCAGCACAGGCTCTCGTTGCAGAGAAGGGCAGAAACGTAACTTTTGATAGTAAAAGCTAGATAGTCTTAACCTCAGAAAGTCCAAAAGAGAAAGTTACAGAAGAGACAAAAGAGAAAAGGAAAAAAAAAGTCTTCAAGTGCTTTCTCCGCCGAGTTCTAAAGGTAATAACAATGGGCCTCAATGGTCGCTTTTCCAATTTCTATTCTCCGCATTCCCTCTTCAAACTCGGCTAAATAATACTCCAATGGAATTTTGATTGGTTTATTTTACGAAATTTACGGGTCTTTTACTCTCATTACAAAACTTACAGAGAGAGAAAGTTGGGGAAAGGTGAACAAGAACAACGCTGCAGTTCCTCCTTAACAATATTTCGTTTAGTTATAAATCTATTGCGCACAATTTCATCATCAACTTAATTGATAAATTGTTATCGATAATTCATTTGTTATTGCTTCTTTCTTCTCCTTAACTAATTCCAGGAGGCATCCTTTCTCCCTTGGCAATGCTAAGGGCTGATTGGAAGCTTTTCGGAAGGACTTTCGCAAGTATTTAACTTTATAAAGGCTCAAGTAGGAGAAAACAAAGTCTTTGTTCCAAATAACTCTCTTCTCCCAGCGACTAGTTCCGGAAATGGAAAGAACCCGCCTTTCCCCTTCTATTCCATTAACAATGAGTAATAGTTCCAAATTCAAAAGTTAGTTAGGTATGAAAATGATAGTCGAGTCAATGGAGAGAATATTTATTAGGCTCTCTCCTCCATGCTTCCAGAAGGGAAAAGCGTTTGGAATAATGGAAAGTCCCAAAAACGTGAAAGAAATCTCCAAAAGCTTTCCCCAGGACTTCGAATACGCCCATTGAGGCAGAAAGGACGCCTTTCCCTTTTGTTTTTCTTCATCTGAGTACGGGAGCGTTAGTTAGAAACAACTTGGTTAGAACTCTGTTTCTAATAGAATAATACCTAGATTCCGGAATGAATAGGAAAATACACTTTTGGGAGGATGATTTGTTCTCTTTTTGCGCAAAAACAGGGCAAGAGAAAGTCCTCCTCGAAAACTTTCACTTTCCCCGCCTGGCCTTAATTTCAAAGAGTCAATTTTCCATGTACCAAAAACCCGCCGCACGAGCAATTCATTTAATTTCATATTAGTCACTAGAGTCCTCCAAATATGTTTCATAACTGAACTGCTCTCATCATCAGCCATTTTGATTATGAACCATGTCATAAACCCCTATAATATCATTCCCAACTGAACTTTAATAAATGGTAAAACATTTTTGGGTAAGTTGGGAGTAATTATTAGGTTGTACAACAGTAAAGTGAAAGTCCAACTTAACTATAACTGCCAATTAATTTAAAACATAAAACATTTGTTCCTGCTTCTTTTTTTTTCTTTTAAAAACTTATAATAACTAAAAACTATTTTGTTTTTGATTATAGCACCCATCAATAGAAGTGAGAAATAAGCGGTGAATGAGGTTAAATTCTTCAAGATTTCTAAAGCAAATTACTACTATCCTATCGCCCTTTATCCTATACCCTACAGTACGACTATTTCAGAGGTGTTTTCTCTTACTGTTTTTTTTTCTTCTAACCATCAATCTTAAGTTCAAAGCCTGATTTTTTGATACTTTCAACTATAATGACTACGTAACTATTTCTCTTATTGAGAAAGGCCCTTTTCATTTTCATTTACTTTACAACCGACTATTACAGACTAAATCCCTCCAAATACTACAGCATTAGTATATCCTAGTCATTAGAAGCCAAATAACGGCCTGAAGGAAGACTTTGTGTAATTTCGACATAATTTATATTTCTATATTTATCCTCCTGCAGACAGAGCTTCCTATTTAGTCACTTTAACAATTTACAACAATTCACGACCCCAGCAAAGCCAATATTTCTAAACAATGCTAACCCTTCCCCAAAATAACTCGAAACGACGCACTTCGGAATTTCGTATGAAATTAGTAATAATCTTAAATACGCTGAATCACATACTTTCTTTTTTGAACTCTGAACGGAAACATCTTATCCATGTTGTTTTACCATTCCGATTTCGATTTAAAAAATGAGTAATTCAAACCACTTTCGCCCTTTCTCTCTTTTTTCTCCATTTTATCTCAATTGCGCAATTTCACGTTTTCAAAATGAACATTTTCATAAAAACCGGCCTCATGGACATGTCCGCGAGCGTTCGTCATGTTCAAAATGGTGGCTAAATTACAATGCGGTAGAGGGCTCTGGCTATTTATAATTTGAACCCAGTACACAGCCACAGGCTCTTGCGAAATCAGGGTTACGTTCTGGGTTTAAATAATTAATTCAAAGCACACATAACTCAATTGACGACTCCCATCCCGTCATCTGCTCTCTAGCCACCTATTTGTTACTCCTCGTTGATTAATCACACGAAATTGATGTGCACGTTACGGCGAATGTGACTCTCCCTAACAGTGATTTCGTCGTAGACGTATCAATTTTCATGCGGTTAAATTTACAATTCATAATTCTAAGGGAAATCACAGGGAGGCCCCTGATATGAGCAATAACTCCCACAGTTAAATACACCATAATTTACTGGTATCAGGAGAAAGTAGAATGAAATAAGAGAAAAACGTGTCTAGCTTTCAAACTCAACAACAAAATCCAATTGGTTTGAAAATGTTCGAAATACTTTATGGGACTCCATGGCTTAAGAGCATGTGTAAACTCCATAAACTTTGTAGACAAATATGGCTCGTCGACACACGGACATTTCGATAAACATAATTCATTGAGCGTCCAAACCAATTTTGTCGAAATTCTATTTCGATCCCGACCTTGTGCCCTGGAAGGTAGCAAATAAATTTGGGTTGGATAATCTCGGATCGAATAAAGTCCAGGACCCTCATTAAGTTATTTATGAGTGTCGATGGTTCTTGAAATGAAGAAATCAAGAGCTTGGGAATTGATAGTGACAGGCCATTGAGTCGGGATCCGTGGGAAAGGCGGAGTTCTTAAAACATGCCTTGTCAATATGGCCCCTGAATTATTCATGCCTTTCTCCCTCCCTCGGACATCGTCTTTCAACCCAGTGAATCAGGACAAGTCCATTATGGACATGGAAGACGACGGAAACTTATCCGGATGAATACTTTCCTCTAAATATTAGAATATTGCACTGTCAGCCCTTCAAGGGCCCCCATGCCTCATCTCCCTCTCATTGACTAGGTCTCAACTGCAGAATTTATGGTGAAAGCTACAGGATCTGCAACTCTTAGAAAGCATAAGAGAAGAGGAGAAGAAAAGAGAAAGTCGCCAGCTTTCACTGGGAACCGAATTTTGTGGGTTTGCTCTCTGTTTAAATTTGAATTAAAGAAGATGAGCTTCGAATCCTAATTTGAGCTTTAGCAAAATCTAGGAGCTGGAACAGAGGTTATTGATTCGTTGATCTGTAACATTACTTTGAGACATTACGTGACCTGACTTGACCTGAGTGCTCGACGCTCGCGAGTTCTGGAGTAATCGATTTACAGTTCCAGCAAAATCTTGCCTTGTCTCCAGCAACTGGAATTACCGACTGGAAAGTGTTAGGAGAAACAAAAACAAGGGAAAGTCATCTTCCTCTTGAAGAAAAGGATCAAGAGGAGGAGGCAGGAATTTATTTTATTTGCAGTTCTAGTCAGTTTTCACTTTCTTCCCTCACCAAAATTATAATAACAACCAAACTACCATCATTTAAGGGGCAGAAGGGCCCTTGGTGCTGGGACGAGGGAGTGAAAATTCCCAAAAATCGATTCTATGGTTCCACTAACCACTAAATCCCTCATTTTCTATTCCTTCTCCCATTCCCTTCTTCCCACAATCTTCCAGACAAACTTTCTCCAGAAGTTTCTGCTTCACTAAAGAAGACATCTTAAAAGCAGTTTCTAACACACCGGACATTGTACAGAGCCTTTTTTTAAACACGAAAGACCTGGAATAAACGTCTAGCACCACAATTTCGCCACCACTAAATCATGCCCATTTACCGAATGACGCAACTTGGCAAGGACTTAAGTCTCCCCCAAATAACTTACCAGTTGTTTGACTTTCTCCTCTTAAAATTACTTTGGAATTCATAAGTAATCATTGCTTGAGATTTTATTGATCAGAGCGAATTCCAGAAAAAGAACTTTCTCCTACGAACTTTCTCTCCAACTTTTCCCTGCTTTCCCTCCCGTAAATTTACAGGATTTGTCTCCTCAACCTAAATACCTTTCCGCCGGGAATACAAAAGCCTTGCGTGTAGAAATCGTACTTTTGGAAATAAAGTGCAGTAAAATATTGAGCTGGAATCCATTTAGGAGCCGTTAGATCCAGGATCCAATCCTATTAGAACAAAACTCCGCATATGCCCAACCCATTATCCTTCACCTGATTTCTATTACCCTCCACGCTCCGTGACTTTCTCCATGCAAAAAGACCCTTTTCCAAATTTTATATGGGGCCTTTGGGGGAGCCTAGGGAGCCTTTAAGGAACCGCCTATAGCCCTTACAACTGCCGATGATGAGCCTTCATACCAAATGACGTTGCCTTATGCTAAGGAAAAAGAAAGCTTTCAATTAATGGATTCTCTAAAGAAAGCCTCTATTCTCCATTGAGCAGTCCATCTCCAGAATACTTTCTCCAGCAAATATCCATTCTACTTTCCAACCTTCAAGAAAAGTCCCATCATTCACGCTCTCTTCATTCTCCTTTATGCCTCCATTTTCTGACTCGATGGAATGCTATCTGAAAATATCTCAGTTTAGGGGATACTAATGATTCGTGACAACATTGGAAGCTCCAATAGCATTTCAACGCGTCTTTCTCCCCAGCCGCCTTCGCTCGCCCGTGAATTAAGAACCATGTAATTGATTCTCGGGGAATAGACGAGTTTCTTGAAAAAAAAAACATGCAAAGAGTCGCTGCCGCTCAGGCCCGTCTTGGCTCGTTTACTATACCACTCCTATTTCCATGCCACAAAAACTTGTATTGCACGACCTTGCAACACTTAAGAAAAATTCCCTGATACGATTCGATCCATTCACGTGCCCACCCGCAAGTCGTAACGATCGACACGCAACTGACCAGAACACTACGACCTTTTCTAGAGGCAAATCCAGAACAAAGTAATGTACCCAATTTACTAAACAAAAAATTATCAAGCTGGAAAGAAACGCATGTGACTAGCCTTACACTAAATTTCACTGGTCCGGAGACCCTTCAATTGAGTCTCTAGATTATATAGCAAATTTGTTCATTTTTTCTTCTTCTTTTTTTTCAAAAAGAGGCAAGTTATGCTTTGCCTAATAATTGGCTGGGGCAAATAGGGCAATAAAATTCCAATGCAGGTCGTAGTCATAGAAAAAGGCCATAATAGCAAATAGATTCTATCAATAGGGTCAAGTAGATTTGCGTAGACGTTGAGAACAGAAGTGCTCACTCAGAGGCAAAAGAGAGAAAGATGCGAAAGGACTTTCTTTCTTAGAAAAGGATTTCTAAGGGATCACTTTCAGGGCCCTTTTCTTATATCAGTCCATAACCATAACCCTTATGCAGGTCATCCATCAATCCCAGGCAGTAATATTAGGGGGAGCTTATATGGGGACGTAAAAAATTACTTTCCCTATTGATGCAGGGGAGGATTTGAAGGAGGGGACAGAGAGAAAGTGATACTTGAAATTTGGGTGTGTTATGCATGAGACATGACCCAATTGAGCCGGTGGCAATTCCCTTTCTTCGCAGTATGCACCGTTCAGAGTTTCATGGAGTAGAGGCAGTCGAGAGGGTAAGGTAGACATAAATGAGTACCTGTGGGATACGGTAGCCCAAAGCCAGCATAGCCGCTGTAGCCGCGTCCAGTTGCGTAGGCAGCGTAGGCTGCTGCTGGAAAACCTGCAAAGAGAAAGCATCATAAATTAGACGCAAGTACTCACAGAGAGCGAGGAGCCGCTGCAGGATTCTAAACTAGAACAAGCCAGCCAGCGCCGCATCCTTTAGCATTTTCAGTTTCGATTCCCCGGCTTTAAACAATAAAAAAAAAACTAGCAATGGAGTCAGAGACAGGGCAAATGGAAACGGGATGAACAAAATAAATAAATTATCGAACGACAAAAGCTGTCCTGCCTCTAAGCAGCTTTGCCCTCTGCAGGTACGCTTAGCCCCGAGCACGTAACAGGAGGAAATAGGACGTGAAATCTTAATAAAATCCTATCAACTGGTACATTTCTCATGAATGGTATTTTTTGTCGAGGTAAACAATTTTGTAAGGTTCAAAATATTGTGGAGTCAATGAATTACTGTTGGCTGCTCTATTTCTTTAACATAAGAATGATGCTGTTTTTTTTGGAGATATCAAAGTAAGATTAAATTGTTATTTATAAAATGGAACGAAAAGTCAAAACTAATTTAATTCTGGAATGTATCATGAGATCTCTCAAGAATGTAGGCTTGCTGCTCGCATTTCATCGCGAGAATAAACGTTAACCTAAATAAATCAAAACTACCCTTTGCCATCTTTGGTCTCTTAATAAATTCATTACGTCGTGACAACCTGGCTTAGAGTCAAGAAAAGTTGTCAGTACGAATTTAAGCAGGAAATGATGAATCACAGGTTGAGAAATAATTCTCACGGTTCAAACTTGGGCAACGCCTCGAACTTCAAAAGTTCAAAAATCACCTGCTACCGGAACCCTTGAGGGAGAGGAAATAAAAGAAAGAAAATCTCGAGAAACTTTTTACAGGGTTTCCAGAATAGCGTCATAATGGAAAAAAGGAGAAAAGAGCTACCTTTCACCAGCGTGAAGCGAAACGCGCACATAACAAAAACAAGAAAAGGTGTAAATTAGAACTCTGCTGAAGTTTTAGTTTTGGAAAACGGATATTCTTTAAAAAAAATATGTTCTCAATCCTCCACCTCCATCACCAGCAAAACAAAAAACACAGCTATATCTAACAGAAAACAAACTTTAGCAATACTAATGAAACATCTCAATATTTGAAAAAAGAAAATCCAACCCTTTGTTCTGCTTAATTTTACGCCTCAAAACTTATGTTTTGAGGATTTCGATTTTTTTTTTAAATAAAACTTAAAAATTTATCTCATAACCATTACCATTTCCATAAAGGGAAAGAATTAGCAAACTTTTCTTTGATAGAAAAAAAAAGTACAACATATCCACAAATCTTCCAAGCACCTTCTTCTATTTCAAATTGGAATTATAATTACAAAACGGCATTGTAGAAAATTCGTTGATGCACTGTACTTTCTAAAAGTTTGAGTGGGCGAAAGTAAAAACATTGGTAAATCCCGCTGAAGTAATATTGAGGGTTTCACTAGTGCTACTCAAGACGTTCGCCACTACAATTATTGGATTCAGAAGCGTGTGGCTAAAATGCTGGCAAGCACCTTGTGGCTAATTCTCAATTCAAGAGCCTAATGAGTAAGTTCTTGTGGGGCTTGAAGCACTAGAAGTGAAAGTCTCCATAAAACTTTCACCAGGGAGTCGCTCCAGGAAATATTCGTAAGTAAAACTAGATCAAAGCCTTCTTCAAATTAAGTTCACTTGCCCAAAAATTTCTGAATTAAGACCCTTAGCCACACACTTCATTTCCACTTTCTTCACTATTTTTTTTTTCTTTTTACAAAATGTTCTATTTTCTAAATACTACTACTATGAAAAGAGTAAGTATATTTTTGACATACCATCAGGCAACGCTCCCAAAGACCACATTAAATCTATAACAATTCGAGCGGCACAAAAGAAAAAAAAAGACATAATATAGTCTCCATACTTCAGATCATCACTGGAAAGATTAAAATTTGAGAATAAGTAGGAATAGAGGTTAAATGGCCACTGATGAAGGAGTGAGTAAATTGCTAAATTAAAATTCACTAATCACAGACGAACTATTACTAATTAATTATTCACTAATGACTAAAATATTTTCTGGACATTATTCTCTGACCCTAAACTAGTAGTAAATCAGTCTCAACAAAAAAGCGGTTTAATTGGCTCTAATTCACATTACAAAAATGAAGAACTTTTAAAACTGCCAAATGTGAAACGAGGAAATGTACTAGGTAAGGTTAATTTTCTAGACTAAGGCACACTTTGACAATTTAACACATTACTTTGCACACTAACGCAATAAACCAACCAAACGCAACCAGATGACTACCTTTTACTAGATTAAACGTAAAGTCATCTTCTACATTTCTAGAATCTAGAACTGTCGCCTAAAGCCATTTTCTACAACACACTAATTTCTGCTTAGCCTTTCAAAAGTCGAAGTAACATTACAACTAACTTCTAAGCATCTACCTCAAACCTCACTAATTAATAATCACTGTCATACCTTCTGCCCTCTACTTCTACGAATCCTTGAATTGCCATCTAAATCAACTTCCTGTAAGTAGGTATTAGAGAAAGTCGAACCTACGTCAATCAGTCCATTTTCTAAATTCCGAAAGTTTTTTCAAGTTCAAAATCGTAAAGTAAAAGTCGAAAACAAAAAAAAACAGTAAAATCTTCGTATCTTGATTCGTCATTTTAAATCAAATCAGTTTTATCATTTCGAATTCTGATTCGCGAGAAGAAAATTGAAATCAGTATCTGTGCCAGTTGGATGTTTTTGCTGTCAATGGCCGTCGACAAGGGTTGGATTAGTTTTTGCATTGAAAGAGCTAACGGGGACCTCTCTGGAGTCTCCGGGCTGCTTTCTCTTCTGTCAAAACTTTCTCCTCGGTTTTTGATATTTGATCAGGTCACGACACAAAAGTATTTTGGTGGGGAAAGTCTAAAGGAAAGATAAGGAAATAAATTGAGTCCAAGTTCCTGTCACCATCGTCTCCTATTTCTCCATTTCCATTTCTTCCGTCTCGCGAAAACGCTACTACATCGCGTCGCCATTTTCTACACTCCCACAAATTCTTGCTTTCTCCTCCAAACTGCATCTGAATCAAATATCAGGCCCAGGAAAATCGGTCTCTCTAGAACTAGAAGACTAGCAAAACTACAAACAGAAAGAAAAAAACCTTTCGAAGTCCTGCAGCACAATGGCTTGCCCTCAATCTAGCTACTCAAACCTACTTTCACTAACTCATGCTAAACTAACACCTCTCCCCCACACCAAACTTTTTTTTTTGTCAAAAAGGAAAAGTCCTTCGTGCGCAGAGTTTTGGTGGTTACCGGATTTTAGCATTAGATTCTAAAGGTTTACAGCGGGAGATGTAGGAATTCTAAAAGCGTGTTCTTCTAACTTCACTTCGAGACGAAGTGGAAGTACTACGGAAGATGAAGACGAAGGCCCTGAAGGGGTCGAAGAGATCAGAAAACCACAAAAGAAATCCTTGTCGACGCTACGTGTCGGTTCAAGCGGTGACCGCCGGTGAAAGGGGGGATTTTTTAAATATGAATGAGCCTTTCCTAGACCTTCACTTCAAGAAGTTGGTTGGTTAGGTTGCCGTTAGGGAAAATTGGAGTCCTCTCGCTGTCTCAAAATTAAAATGTCTGAGAAGGCCCTGACATGAAGAAAGTGACAGCTGGAGTGACGACGAAGGGAGACAGAAGGTCACCCTGGCGACATGAACAGGGACGGAAGAACTGCACCTAACTTCGTCTTAGTTTTCAAAACTTAAGAATCTCAGCCTCACAATCAGTCCCGAAAAAGTTTAAAAAGAAAAAATAAAGTCAAGAAAAAAAAATGACACGGAGGACAGGAAGAATGTGTCAACAGAAGCCGGCCCTCCTTTTGTCAAAACAGAACAATTTTTCTGGGAGCCAAACTTTATTTTATAACTGGAAAACGAGAAGAGGATAAGTTAAGATAGTCGTAGTAACATGATGGACTAACTACGTTGTACATTACCGTTATTAATTGTTCAACTAACTACACAACAACAGCGCAACTTACTAATTACGGTTCACTCATTCATCAAATCTACTACCTAAAATTCTCGCTTTGTCAATAAGTTAATACTCAAGGAGTTGTTTGTTAGGCAGGACCCGATGACACGGTTTTCTAAAAATAAATCAATCGATTTGATGTCAAACACTGAAGAATTAGAAACATTTACAATTCTAACAACGCTACAAAAGCTAACATTTACAGACAGGGACAGGGACAGGGTTGTACGAAGCGCGTCAATAATTAGTTTAGTCCTAAGAAATTCTGTTCCTATCAACAAAACTAATTGATTAATAATAATAACAGTCTTCTAAAACAGAAAAGTTAGAAAATACTTTTTTTTTAAATCAGGTAACAGCATTAGTGGTTTTCTTATTCAAAGTCTACTACGCCTTTGCTGATAATTAAAAATCTAAATTACATGATTGTCATCGGGAGTAAGGGAAGAGGGTTCGGATCGTTTTTTGGTTAAATTAGACAGTTCTAATTGGGGCAACAACAGTAGTAAAGTAATCTAGAACTCAACACAATTTTCCATCATTCAAAAATACTAAATTATTTCTAGACATCATCGTTCTCTAGTTTCCATATTGTCAACCTTCTTCACCAATTCCAAGTAACATTGTAGTTGTACACATTATAAAACAAATCAAAAGTTATGTTTTACAACACCAAAATCGATATTCATGTTCAGCAACATTTTGCGATGCGATTCAGAAGGTGTGACAATGAGGACCGTCCTTTGTAAATGTTTTTTGCTTCTGCTAACTAACTACCTATGTAGCTTATTTGTTGTTTATGCGTGTAGCCAAACAACCCACTAACTACTTCAACAACTCACCACAACACTTAATTCTCACATAGAAATTTAAGTAATGATGCTAAACAACTAGTTTCGCTCTCAAGATACTTTTTAATTGACCCGACCATCAATCAGTGTACTAGTTTATTAAAAGCCTAGCGCAACTACCTTTTTTTAAATAACAATGGAATAGCAGTCAAATCTTTCTGAACTGAATTTTTCAATTCCTGAAGCTAAGGATTACTTGAACTAGAATTAGAGAGAAACTACCGTACTTTTTTTTGTTACTTCCACTTAACTTTTCCACTTCACAAAATTCACACGCAAAATCCAATTCCCACAAGAGGAAATGAAATTAAAGTTGAAGGTTGAATCTTGTCAAAATGCCATTCTTTTCTCATCACTCTTAGGCAATCCCTGAGCTCTGCACAGCTTTACCCAGATTCATTTAGCTTCAAAATATACAAATCAACGTAACAACGACTCGAGAAGAGCACAAATCAAGAATAGTTTTTGTACCATGAAATATGCCTGCCCAGAATCAGAAGAAAATAACTGAGATCTATACTCTTTGACTTTCAATTCTAAACACTTTTTTACCAGCCGCGGAGAAAATGTGCAGAGCCTTTCAAACAGAATAAATGGAATGGAATAACCGGAAATCAGAACATTGCATTGCTGCACATCTACATTGTAACATCTAGGCATTTGGTTGGAAATACTAGCCTAACTAGCCAGTTTTCACTGTCGCGTTGTGCCATCGTCTACGTTACACTTCCGGTTTTCCGTTTCTTCTGAATCGCTCTGTACATCCCTGCTCTAATTTCTATTCTCATTGGATCTGGATAATAACTCCGCAGGTCATATAGACGTCAGGAAGTGCTCATAATTCTTTCTTCCAGGCCAAATAATTATTATTCCCATCCCTACCTCAAAGCTTTTTCTTTGCTTTTCTCAGTTTGATGTGGTCGTAAACTCCATTCCGCTTTCTTCTTCAAAACTAAACGGAAGTGAGCATAGCCAAGAATCAAGTGCCGCTCTAGAATCGTAAAAAGCATTATTCCTGTCTCCTTAAATTGAACAATCCACTTCGGCAAAAAAGAGAAAGTTGCTGCACAGAAGTAGAATTACAAAATATGGCCCTAGCTCCCGTGAGAAAATAACGACTAACCAAAAATTAACACTAATTGCGAAGCTATCAGATCTTTCGATTCCAAGACTAGAAAAATCTTTACGAATTCGGACTCTGATTCTTTATCCTAAGACGTGCAAAGTCGAAAATTAAATTATTGTTTGCGCCGCTCCTTACCAACCAACCTATATGAGCAAAGTATCTGATAAATGTTCGTAGCTGTAGACAATGACGCACGGTCGTCTTAGAACGCCCTTTACTGTCAGGCTTTGGCCCTATTGGCAACGGCGGCAGAGCCCCAGCATCTGGCACTTTCCCTTCAATTGCATGCGGTGTCATTCCAGAAAAATAGTACACAGCAAGACAGGAACAAATGAATAGGAAATTCTGCTCCATTTTCTACTTAAGTCTCCTAAACGTGTTCAACCAAAATATTAAGTTGCAATGATCACACAACGCCATTTCAATCCCTAAAAGCACTCCTCAGCATCCAAGTCTTGATAAACAGCAGTTCAAATATAGCACTACTAAACCAATAGCGAAACGTTCTGCATAAGTGCCTCTCAGAGTCCTGCACTCTCAGAGTTTCACGACTGCATACATTGATTATGTTAATTTATTGATGTGTGCATTTTGCATGATTTGAACTACTCCTTGTACGACAACCACCATTCTTTCGCAAAAAAACAATTGATATGCAATCCCTTAATCCTTTACTAACAATTTTCGTAATTTTGATATAAGTTATTGTGATTGAAAGTCCTCTTAAGTTTTTTTTTTTATTTGGCATAACACTCCCCTCCTTTTTTGGCAATGTTCATAAACAAAATTAAGTCACGGCAGAAGATGAAAGTGAATACTTTTGGCACCTTTGCAAATGTTCTGGATGATATTAGATGATTAGATAAATATACCAACTACGATTTTACAACTCCAAAACCTATAAAAACTTGACTAGAACAAAGTTACAACAGATCACTTCCAAAACACCCTAAACGCTAAGTACTTCCCCTAGATCTCATTGTCTTTATGTATTGAGCTGCTCCCACAACATTTGGACGACTGGTGGTGGTTTCTAATAAACATTTCTAAGAACCATTTCTCATCTACTTAATTAAAGTCTAGCACCTATAATCTAAGTCCTTCCTTCTAAGTTCTCTAAGGCGAGGCCCTTAAGACCCTAAAACTCACCTCTAGTCTTTGATCACTTGACTAGAACTAGTCTCTGGAAGGATTTACTTCTCAGATCTAATACAGGGTGCTCCCAAATCTCTTGACACTTTCTCGTTTCCTCTTCCTTTAGAATCCAAGTCCGTTGCAAGAAAAATGTGGAGCCACCCTCTAGTCAACTAATTTCCAGAATCTCAAAGACAGTGTGCCAAGGAAGAAAGTCTCTCTCTCTAGTATCAAAACTAATTAACGCAGTCTCTAATTCTAGAGTCATCACAAGACGAGAAAGTTGGTTCTTGATACATGTTTAGGCCGGATATTACGAAAATCTTGAGAAAAGTAGAGCTAGAGTTTACAAACTACAAAATTGAGACGGTTTCCATGGAGACGGACTAAATTTTTTTTGGACACCAACTCATCAGACTAATAATGAAGGACTTTCAGTTAGTAGTCCAACTTGATCTCACTCTGCATGAGCGGAAATGAAAGTAGGACGAGTTAAGGGCGGTCTCAAACAGAAGACACTAGGCACACTAAAAGTTATTAGTCACTTCTATACTCCCTTTACTTTCTCCTGGTCCACTTTTCATTCTAAAAGGCTATAGCTGGCCCTAGGAGCGAGCTCTAGTCTACGCCTAAAACTAAGACCTAATTGGTTCCTCTATTTAGTTATTGCTTGGAAGAGCTTTGTCCGTACTGCCGAAGTTTACCTTCCGACATGATTTGTGCTAATAGCAGAATCACAGACAAATGAGTTTGTGTATGCATAATATATTGCCGTCAATCTGTGCCCGCAGTCTCTCAGTCTAATCATCGATCGAAAGAAGAGGACGCTCACATAACAGAGAAATTCATTCAAAATTTCCAAACCGGAAATGAAACCGCGCATGAAGTTTCTCATTCTCAAAAAATTATTAACTTTTTTTTTAGCTAGCTACAAAAGAAAAAGACAAAGACAGTATCATAAAATTAGGAAATTAAAAATGAAAGATTTTCTGTCGTTTTTAGAGCACAATACACGAAAACTAAAACCCTACACATTTGCTTTTGTACAAAAACTTTTTGTCAAATGTGTTTTTCTTTTTAACCAGCAAGTAATTAATGTGAATTAACAAGCTTTCACTTCCGGTTTGAAAATTCCAAAACAACGCCATGAACGGCAGAATAAAAGGCCCTACGCCAAAGAGAATGAAACTAAAGAACAAAGTGTGAAGCCTGCACATTAATCTAGAGCTTGTTTGAAAGAAGAACCAAATGAAAACCAATGAATTTTAGCCCTCCATCACGGAGAATTCTGTCAAAGTTAAGCTATGCTGGAATTCAACCAAAAATAATTTGGTTTGCCTGGAATCTCTTTTTTCAGAGTCCCACTGCCTGGAGCGGAACTACCGTGAGTCCTAGAGGGTTGATGGTGATGCCCGTGCCTGGCCCTCCCAGGCCATGATGATGATTGTGGTTGGCAATTAGGCCAAAGATATTTTTATGCTGGAGATGGTACGGAGATGCCCCGGTTTCAAAGGTGGAGAGGAGGTGGTGGTGGTGGTGGGTCCGGGAGTGGGGCGTTGCGTGGCCATGGTGGGACGCAGTGCTGGACGCAGTGGCCAAGGGAATTGCGTAGGGAGTGTATCTGATCGAGGCTGGAGATGGTGAGGCAGTGGAGGTGCCTATGGCTGGAATTAGTATAAACTCACCGTAGCTGGCTCCGCGAGTCGTAGCTCTCGTCTTAGCTAAGTTTGAGGGCAACATTACTTCTTTCGGTTGTGCCTTCTTGCATTCTACCTGCTCAAACGAAAAAAGAGTCACCCTAATTAGTCCATACATGACTCGGTTACTAGAAGTGGGAACATCATTCTCAGTCCACTTTTTAAGGGCCTCCGCAGAACCGTAAGGTCATTTTACAACCGCACAGGAGCTTACACCCCGCATTGCTGCTAAATACCTTTCCCCTGTGTACAATCAACAGAAAAGTTAGAAACCTTGTAAATCCTTACCATTTTGTTATTTATTTCATGGAAATGTATTTCGCAAACTTTATCTACGACATCTTCATTTTGGAACGTCACGAAGCCGAACCCTGGAAAAAGCAAACAAAAAAGCTTAGGAAGAGTAAATAATATTCATGTATTCATCTCATTTCTTATTTAAATTGACATTGACAACTATTAAACATCGCGTTTCAAGCACAAATAAGCAAGGAAGCAAAGCATTATAGAGGTCGAGGTAAACGTATGAAAATAATCAGAGAAAATACAGAAGAATCAGCAGGTTCTCATTTTCTCCTCTTTTTTTTCTAAATCATCAATCACAACTAAATCACCTCCCATTGCTCCTCATTTGAATTAAAAAAAAAATCACAATCATTAAGGTAGCTAACTCATTCATGATACTGGCACAAGCTTGAAAACATGATTTTTGCCTGATTTGTGTTTTAAAACGGAGAAAGTTAAGGCGGAGGCGGAACATCTTCCTAAAGCGTAAACCTGGGTCGAAGGGCCATAAATAGATTGTTCTCACGTCGCCTTAAATAACATTCGAGCTTAAAATAGGCGTTCTATTCGTAAAGTGACTTTTGTTTTCCTTTGCGCCACCACAAGGTTTACGGAACCATAAACCTCTCCCCTTCTCGGAAGACACTTACATACAAATTCACTCAGCGTCTCAGCTCATCTTCGTGTCAGGTGCTTGAAAAAAGTATGTTCATTATCATTAGAATACCAAAGCGCTCTGCCTCAGAGTCGTCTTCGTCGTCGTAGAAGATGCTGATTTTTGGCACAAGGAACAAGAGAGCCTCCTTACTTCCCTTGTGCTAATTACCAGGGAATCTAGGCTCCCTTCCGCTTTATAATCGAAACAGGGTTCTGGTAAGGGGAGGCTTGGTACAGAAAATAGAAACCGAAAGCACGTCATCATCATCACACATTTATTACATAGTTAACCCCCATAGAACTGACACATAAAACATGAGTCTTATCTCTACGAAACGCCGACTTCCCTTTAACTAACCGCCATTATTCTTGTCACCCCAATCGGAATATCTAACTGCCCAACCACCAAGGCAAATAAATAGTCGAAACAAAAGCACTTTCATTTCTTTAGAACACAGAGATTTGTCACATTACAAAAAATTAATTTCCAAGACAAGAGATACAGATACAGGAGTTCTTCAAAGAAATTAAACGAATTTTTTGGTTAAGATTTGATGACTTTTATTTGTTTCTTGTACTCGCTCATTCTCAATTTCCTAATACTAAAATTCAGAAGGTTCAAGATGCAAAGGTGGGTCATATTCAATAAATGAAAATTCTTGACTTGATAGATAGATTCACGACGAACTTAAACGCTAAAGTTTAATAAAAAATTTTTTTTGTATTTCATTACTATCTTTGCCGCAATGGCAGGAAAAGTAATGACGCTTTGTATCATGTATGTGCTTCTTATGTTTTGTTAGCAAAAAGGTATTTTCACCAAGTAAAATTTGTGAGTTATTTCATCATCATCATAAAGCTCAGGAAAATGGGCCAGATCGGATTAAGTCCCTGGGCCGCCAGTCACCTACTCTGTCGTTTATTCGGCCCAGAATCCTCGAAAAAATGATACAACACAATTTTTACCGCCGTACATTACCCTACTATCCATTTTCATTCCCTCTCGAGAAATTTATAGGTCAGAGTTCTAGTAGGGAAGCTTGTTAGGGAGGAAGCACGGAAGAAACTACGCAGCCATCGGAGAAAGTGCCTAGGAGAAAGGTTTATGAGCTCGAGTCTATATTGGTAGGGGGAAGAAATCATTGATTTCATTCATGTCTACCTTGAGCTCTTCTGACTCTCAAAATTTATTTTACCTCTACATCCAATTTATTATTATGGACGCTCAGCCCTGCCCAAACCGATCCACAGGAAAATGTGACCAAAACCCAAACAAAACTCTCTCCTTTCTCCAACAAGAAAATTCCCATCACCAGAAACATATCCAAGACCCTAAAATTCAGCCCTAAGTTCTTAAGCAAAAATTGTATATAGCCAAAAGTGAAAGCGCGTCTTGGGCAATGAATTTCCCTTTTAAGAAAGCAAGAGGCCTCCTTCCCCCAACCTTCTGAACCACATGCACATTTTTCATAAAGGGAAAGTTGGAAGGAAAAAAGAGGAAGAGTGGGATTGGGAGAAAAGCGGATGAACTTAGGAGCAATCACTTTCATGCAACTTTCTCCACACGGACTTTCTCCGCATAACTTTACTTTACTTTCACTTTCTACATCCTCTGCTAAGACATAAGCATCCCTATTTATCTAACATGAAAACCCGATTTGTCTCTCATGATGACACACCATTCTCCCTCTAAGCTTGCCTTTACTCCCTTCAAGTGCCCGCCCACTACGTAAATCGAATCAGACGCAAAATATCACAATATGCCGCCTTTTGCACTAAAAAAAACTGAAAATACAAATGTTACAATGAAGCCCGCGACGATGACATGGTCCAGCGTCATCCCGTCATCAATATAAAAATTGAAAAAATAAGACTGTCCAAGTATCATACTAGAAGTGCCCATTCCACAAATCAAGATTCGAGAAACCCTAAGGATTTATTCGTCATCTATTTCCCCAAAAATATGTTAATGTGCCCGCAATAAATTTCACAACATTCCATAGAGCCGAAAGCGTTCCAGAAGCTATTCGAATTCCTTTTACCAATATAAACAAAATATCAACAACCGATTGAGTCCAATGCAGGAAAAAAGTCACAAAGAAATACGAAAAAGAGGCAATAAAAAGTTCGAGTTCGAGCATAAACAAAAGGCTTCTCATATTTCATCTTTCACAATTCCTGTTCTAATTTCAATATTCCAATTTTTTTTTTGTATCGGGGATTTGTTCTATTTATCTAACAAATCGTAAAAAAAAAACCGACAAACCAAAATGGTTGTAAATCGTCTTTGGGCTAAAGTAATAAAATTATTAATTTTGGTTGGTGCCACTGACGCCCACTTTGTGAGAAAGTGTATCAAATTTTTACGAGTTTTTTTTCGTCTAAGAGGTATACAAAATTAAAAAAATATATTTGCAGCAAGGTCTTGACATTTTCAGGCCTTTTGTTATCCTCTTTCTCACATTCCATTTGCAACTTGGCGTTCCAGCTCATCCCCGTTAATTGTTCTTTTTTACAGACGAGTTGCATGGATAATAAAGGAGTAATCTTCCGCGTATCTTGTTCTGTGGCCTGCTCTTGATTACCATGCCAGATATAAAGTGTGCTTACAAACATCTTACATAACGTTAAGTTAAAAGAAAAATTGGGCGAAATCTCAAAAAAGGAAAACTATAAATACTCCTTTCTCCATCAAATGCGCTACTTTCTAATAAGAAATCTCGAAGTTGAGCTTTCTCTAACGGAAAACAGACGTGAAATGTGGAAATTATTTTCCTTTCTTTTCCTTTTTTCTAACAATTTTGTACTGTATTTTCCAAATTTACGAGTGCGTATTCGACTAGATGCAAAATATAGAAAACGAGGTGATCTATAAAGATCAGGTATTCTTCGTCGCACCATAATTCAAACATGTCTTCTCAACCCTCATCAACGCTTATGATCTAACTCTAAAATCAGCAAAAAAAAAAGTTATTTTTTTAAATGAAAAAAAAAATGAAGAGAAGAAAGTGACTTAAAGCGATTTTAACCAGAGGGACTCATACTAAACCTTTGAATGTATCTCTTTTAGCATCTCAAACGCTGCTGCCGGCGGCTTTAGAAGATAAAAGCGCCTTTACTGGAGCTTTTACGGTAAAACGTATGAATTTCGCCCTGTCTTCCCTAACCCCTTTTCTCTCGTATATATTCTCATTACCAATTTTCCATTAGTGCTGTCCATCCATCCAAAGGAAGAAAGGCAAAAGGAGTCGTTGTCTGTCTCTCACATGGTACAACCCCTTCCTTCCCAAACACAAAAGCGATTCTCCGTTCCTTTTATAACTTTTATAACTTGACTTAAGAAAATGAAAGCATAGGGAAGAATGAAAAGGAAAGTCTCCTGCTTTAATATAAGGTAGCATAAAAACTTTGTAGCTCCTCCAGACAAAGTCATTTCTTGAGCTTTAGAAATTATCCAAAAGGAAAGAAACATGGAGCTACAAAATTAAAATTTTCATTTTCTACCTCCATATGCTACCAGCGAGCGAGCGAGCGGCAGGCAAAGGCAAAGTTCCAAGGACTGCCAAACCTTTTATTTTTTTAGCGTTGTCAACAGAAAAAAAATTTCTCCTCCGTGAAAAATCGAGCTTTAGCACGTAAATATTCCAGAAACATGCCGTTTAAAACAAGGAAATTCTTATCTAGTTAGTGTTAGTCTACTTTCATTCTCAAAAAGACCTCCGGCCCCACCGGCGTTTAGAAAAAATCTCTAGAATTATTCTAGATCTAGAATTCAGACAGCTTATGTTTTGCTGTTTCGGAAGATGAAGATAAAATCAAGTAGTAGAAACGGTTGTCGGTTTTGGTCTCAGACAAAAAAGTTTAGAAATATTGCGTAGCAGCTTAAACTGCCAAGAAATAGGGAATCCTTAGCACGGTGGAACGGACGTCAAGTCAAAGACTGTTCCTTGTGCTTCTGGTATTAGTGCAAGGAAGGGTTATAAGCTGCAGGAGGCGATAGCCAGTTAATCATAAAATTCAAGAGTTCAACTTACCCCGATGCCGATTGGTTTGTTTGTCAAACATCAACATTGCATCTTCAATCTGTGAATAAGAAAGGAGAGGAGATTAGGATTTTGTACAAAATTTAACTAAGTACAATGTACAAACTAAACCTAAAAGTTATTAACTATCAAAAATACTGTCCCATTTCCATCATTCCTTCATCAGTACGTAAGAATAGTTAGTAAACGAACAGTGATCTGGCATTAATTTCTAGATATAACATATCCAACATCCAACCCTATAACAGCTTTATTATTACTTGAAGACCAAGACCCTCTCTACTACTACCACTGCCTCCTAGATAGCCACATGTCATGGCGTTCTTCTGCATCTTCCCTAGCTCAGCAATTCAAAGTTTGGCCTTGCTAGGTTATCTATCAAGAGACCTAAGCGTAGCTTACGTTAGTAAGAAAATTCGAGAATTAGCTGGCGTAGAAAGGATTTGATATGACGACGAGGACGCTAATAGCTCTTAACACGAGGCTCAAAGTTGTATTATAAATGTACGTTAATTGAGCAGAAAAGGCATGGGGCACGGGCAAGCACATGCCGTGATTTTGAAAACATTTAAATTAAAGTTTCTACAATATAACACAATTTTATAAAGCGTATACCGCTTCTATTCATTTTATTGCCAGAAACATAGACTAAATTAAAAGCTTCCTTGTACAATACATTTCTCGAATTATTTCGAAATAATCCAGAGGAACAGAAACATTACATGGAAAACAAAAAGCCTGGACCTTCACCTTAAAAAATCCAGTTTTGGGAAATTAAAAAAAAAAACTAAATTGTTGAAGTAGCTAGAGACCACAATGTAAGTAGCTATCACTGGTGATTGGTGAATTAAGTTTATTTAAAATAATTTAATAAGTAAACAAAATGATCTAAAATATTCAAAAACTGAGTGAAAACAAGACAGAAAAATAGTTTAGCCTTGTGAAACCCCTCTACTTTAGTATCCCCAAGTTGTGGAAACAAAAAGTAAATGCTCATCTAATAAGTTGTGTTGAATTTTAAATAAGTTACAGCTTCTACGAATACGAAACCTCCATTTTCGAAGTTTGTGAAATCGTCATAAAATTACAATTTTAGTTCACAGCATGAACTTCAAACTTAAATATAAACGAAGAATGTATTGACGATGCCTGAAACTAAATTTAATATAAGGCACATGAGTCAAATCTGAATTTAAAAATCTACTGAAAATGCTCCGCATTATGCGTGTCTCATGGAGTAAAGCTAATTATTAGTTTTTTTATATATACTAATTAAAGTTCGTATGCAATTACGAAATACTAAGAATAGACCTTTTTAAAACAAGTTTCGAAATTCAAATGCGTTTAAAAATACGTACCGGTCCAAACTGCTCAAAGTATGTCCGTACGTCTTCAATAGTGGTTGGTGCGGAGAGTCCGCCGACGAATATTTTCTTGGTGCGTGTCACCATCTTGGGATGTGCTCTCCTTGGGAATGCGACCTTGGGGTCAATCTTCTTGCCATCGAGCTCATGTGTCCCTTGACCCAGCACCTTTTCCACACCGGAGGGATCCGAGAATGTGACGAATCCAAAGCCCCTTGACCTTCGTGTCGTGGGGTCCTTCATGACCATGACCTCTGCAACCTCCCCGTACTTACTAAAATACTCACGTAGACTCTCTGGACTGGTCTGCCAACTGAGGCCACCGATGAACATCTTTCCCGGGTCATTCGGCACCTCTGCCTGGAGAGCACCATCCGAGTTGTCCATTTTCACTACAAAGTCTAGCCCCTCACTCATAGTCCAATTAGCAGGTGAAGAGAGGTTTTATAATTAATGTGATTAATGGGTGGTAATCTAGCGTTATCCAGGCTACTTGTCCAGAGATGTCCAGTAATCGTGGGCTCCGTGCTCGAGGGCAACTAGAGAAAACTAAGCTCCCACTACACTCTTCAAACTACAAAGAGCTCTCGGGAGGACTACCTGGCCATTTTGTCCCATAGGCTCCGCCCTCCCGCCCACCGCACTATGGCTCACTTCACGCTTCAAATCATCCTAAACCTAAGCAATAATACGCACATTCTAAGCATAACAAGGCAGATTTTAAACATAAATACGCACATTGTAAGCGTAACAAAGCGAATTTTGAGCATCTTTTAAACATAAGTACGAGAATCGTAAGAAAAATTATACACAATTTAAATTTAAGCAAGCCAAGTTCAACCATTTTTGAAATATACGTTCCGAAAAAGTAAGCACATTTTAAGCATAAAAAGGCCAAATTTAAACAAATTCGAAGCATAATAAGTATGCACATTCCAAGCAAATGTATTCATAATTAAAGGTGTGCAAGCAGGCCAATTTTTCCAAATTTCAAGCATATTTGAGGCATTAATTATACGAACATTTACGCAAAAGCACACTCATTTTTAACATAAAACACTACTTTAATCATGCTTTAAATGTACCTGTATTAATTAAGCTTTGGTAATTAATTTAGGTTACGCCCACGGGCCGTAGTCCGGGGGGTTAGGACACTTGTCCTGACTTGGGCAGGTGCCGAGATCTAATACCGGCACCAGCACAGTCAGCACAGTAAAAAAAGTGGTGGTGTGATAGTGGTGAGTGGAGGCCTGGAAAGTTGCGGTTGTGGAGGCTGAAGATGGGTCGGTATGCGTAAGGTGGTGCTCATATCCCTACATATCTTTAGGCACTCCTTTAAATGTTGACCATCCGCTTTGTGGGAATGTCAAGTAGCGCTCCTTTACCTTTACCTTATTGCAAAATATTTTTTGTAACGTTAGTAAAGCCACATAATCTGTCAACCAGTTTTTGTGCGACTTTGGGTCACTGTGATTTTGAATCAAATAAGCTGACTTCGCGGGCTTTTGCGGCTCATTGCTTAGCATTACTTTTTAATTAATTTCTGCTTTATATGCAGCTTATTAATTATTTCACAGCTTGTATAATTGCTTGTAGTATCGATTCTCGAATTAATTTCCGTAGCATGAATTAAAAGCGACTGTAAAGAAATGTTACAGTGCCTATTTCCAAAACAGCAGCAAGGTTCTTTAAATGAGAATATCCTCAATATGTTAGTTGTGATGTGAGTGAGTAGTACAAGAAACAATGCTCTCCTTCAACTTAAGCCAAACTAGCCCATCGCTTGACTGAAGGCATTGTGCCACTTTCGAGTAAAATTGCTAGACTTGTAGAATTTATTTTTGATCGGAAAGTTTAAGAATTGGCATTGACGTTGGAGCCACAAACGTTTATTAAGCGACTTCTGTTCAATTACTGGTTGGTTTGGCTTTTAATGCTATTTTTCAATATATCAATTTTCAATTTAAATTTTTATTATACAACCTGTCATATAAAATAAATTCATGCCGTAAAAGTTTATATTATACTTTTAGACTATGTAGACGTACTGTTTTCACTTGCATTCTGCATAGTGATTACTACTATTTCAAAATGTGTCTCAACTGCATGATTTCTAGTAGTGTTCAACATCCCATAACAAAATGAGGATATCCTCATTTTGCATTGGAGGGAGAACACGTGTTGTATGTAAAGCTTGATTTTGGTCATCAGCTGTTTTCTTGTTTACACTTAATTTAACAATTGTATGATTCGTGTCTGATTTTTATTAGATGTTAGAGTTAATTATTCTTCCAGACATCGTTTTGTGGCGTAGAAAACAAATAAGAATTAGTTATACCTGCTAGTATACTTTACTATACGAAGAAGTTTTATTTCCAATAGTCTAAACGGACAATAACGAAAGGTTAATTTTTTTTTATGAAATTCTAAACATTTAGATAATGCCAATTTTATTTACAATATCAAGACATGACATATGAGCATCGAAATTTGGACTAATCGGAAGTAGGCCTTATTTTTGCCATCAGGCCGGACTAAGGCCAAGCTGTTGCCTCTGTACCTTGAGTCCTCCATTGTATGTATCCGCCGTTCAAACTTTAGCGCGCTAGAATTTTGACCCATGACATCCGCCACTAGCTTCTAAGAAATCCAAACAAACTGCTGTGTTTTACTAAAATATGTTGGCAAAACTGTGGTAATATATGGAAGAGGCACTATGGTATCCGCCTCATATATTTTATATTGGTATCACTGACTCTGAACTAGATGAACAACGT
Organism: Bilobella aurantiaca; assembly: GCA_021029175.1. Lineage (NCBI taxonomy): Eukaryota > Metazoa > Arthropoda > Collembola > Poduromorpha > Neanuridae > Bilobella > Bilobella aurantiaca. Next base: position 49,419 of record VYYI01000004.1, on the reverse strand, counting down.
CATCTTTCAGTAACATCAACAAATCAAGTTTCCATTGGCTATGGCTAGCAGCAAACGAAATCAGCAGTTTGTGATAATCTGTTATTGTTTCTCGATATTTTGTAATTTTATTGAATAAATACCTAACCAAATTATAAAAATAAATCTTTTAAAAGCCTAAACATAATCTCATAACTAAAATCCAAACATAAATCTCATAGCAAAAATCTACACCTAAATTTAATTTCTGTTGAATTAATTTAGGCGTTTAGTTTGAACGGGTGGTTTCGATGGGGGCTGTCTGGTTTATAATAACCATCGGGAGGACTACCTCGCGATTTTCTCATAAGCTCCGCTCACCGCACACGTTCACGCATATAATGCTCGTTAAGCATAATTACGCACCTCCAAGGAAAATTATACACTACTCATTAACTCAAACATGCATGCATACATTCCAACAATTTAAGCTCATTTTAAGCTTAAGAACAATCTTAAGCATATATTTGAAGCTAACAGCGCACATATTCTAAGCAAAGATAATTAACGGTATACAAGGACAATTTTAAATAGCATCAAAAATAATTTGAGTTGCAAAAAGGCACATTTTAAGATCGAATAAAAGTGCTATAAGTGATCACTGAATTAGTATCACTTGGATCCAACATTTGCAGCACTCTGCGGTTTCTGGTAGAAATGAAATAAAAATTAAGTATCTGAAGAAGTTTTATTTCAAATACTCTCGTAGAATAAAACGGGCAATAAAGAAAGCTTAAAAATTACAGTTGGTTTATGCAATTCTAAACATTTAGATAATGCCAATTTTATTCGCAACGTCAAGAGCATCGAAATCTGGGGCTAATCGAACGTAGGCCTTCTTTTTGCCATCAGGTCGGACCAAGGTGTTGACTTTGACAACATCTACTTCGTACAGCTTCTTCACCGCCGCCTTCACGTGGTATTTGTTAGCCTTGAGATGCACAACGAAGACGAGGGTATTGTTATCTTCAATCTTCTTCATCGCAGCTTCCGTTGTGAGTGGATACTGAATGATGCTGTAGGCATCCATACTGAAATACCAAATTATCAATCAGGGATAATCTCTCGAAGTATAATACACTTGCTCCATTACTTTAACTAATCTCTTACCGGTTCCTGGTGGGAATAGACTTCCTGGGGTATTTAGGATTCCTTGCCGGGCGGAAGGTCCTTGGTCGCTTGAACTGAACTGTGTTTCTGATCTTACGAACTCGCTTTCGGTCTCCATCTGGACCCTTAATCACCTGCAAATTACAAACGAACCGGTTAATATCTCCGCTTCAACAATCCAGTTTTCTTTTTATTGAAGTTATTGTCAGTAATGTGTATTGATTTTAATCAAATATTTTCATAGAGATTCCCACAAAATATCATCATTCGTTGAGCGAACATTGTACCTCTCTCAATAATAAGCGAATAAACCTCTTATTTACCTTCTTGGAAGTCTTCAGCGCCTTCTTGATAGCCTGATTACGGATCTTGGTCTTGATTAGCTTCCTCTGTAGTCGTGGAGCGATCTTCGGCTTCTTAACGGGCTTAACCTTGGGAGCCTTAGCAGGAGATGCTTCGGTAGACTTTGCTGGAGGTGCCTTCTTCTTCTTTGCCTCTTCCTTTGCAGGGGCGGGGGCAGCCTTCTTCTTGGGCTCTTCCTTGGCTGGTGCCGCTGCAGGCTTCTTCGCTAAATGAATTTATGAAAACATATCAATTAGCATTATGAACCCACGGTTTCGTTGATTTCACGAATGACAATGACGCCAAATGAAGACATAAACTTCTACGCTAACTTTGGTTTGTCCATATTGAAATGTTCACTTTACTACTTACAACTGGACGATTAATGTTAAGTTACTAATTAATTAACTTACCAGGCTGCTTCTTGGGGGCCATGATTTAAGGAACACTTAACTAATTAGTTAATTTACCGGAACTCGTGTTCGTGTCCCTCTGAGAGAACAGACTTCAATAGATGGAGATGAGCTGATGAACTGAAAGCGGCGGCGAGGTTAGAATTCGAGTCTTGCGCCGCATTTCTACTTCTTTCGACACAAAACTATCTTCTATTTCAGTAATTTACTAGTAATAATTTACCATATAATTTCAGTTGCGAGCACGGAAACTAATAATTAAACCTAAATCACATCAATTAATAACCTACAAATATAATTAAATGCATTTATTTAGATTTATCATTTATAATTAAGTTAGTAATAACTACTCATACTAAACAGGTCGTGCAACCTAGTTGAAAATTAAACACCACTATCTGAATTTTAATTAAATTTAAGTCCTAAAGTCCTATACCGACCTATTTTAGTATAATTTCTTCTATGTCGGTTCTTCTACATTAACATTATTAGTATTCGCTAAACCTCCATTTTAATTAACCAATTTTCGCTCCGTTTCAGAATTTCTCTCTTGAAGATGTAAATAAGGCCCTTATGCATTATATTTAATTTGACTAGATAACTGACTGACTGACTGACTGATTGACTGTACAACTAGATAAAGCAATCAATATTATTATAATATTTAAGTGCTTCGTCTGTAAAGAACACGTCAAGCATAACTCTCATACTAGATACGATTTTAGTGTGGAAGCCAGATTCATAGATGGCAGGATTTACCGCGCTAAAGCTGAAACTGTAAGAAAAAAAAACTCAAAAACAAAAATAAAATGAAATGTCAAAATCTTAATAAACAAATTGTGGTATAGTTAATTCTAGTCATTTAATAGTTAAGTGTTAATTAACTTAATTGAATTGTTTTATGTTATTTAGACCTCAGTCCGAAACGCTATATAGCCTGGAAGCAGTCAAGCAGTCTGCTTCTCGTCTCGGGTAATTAAGCTTTGAAGGGTTCTTAAAAGTATAAAATCGAAATTGCGTTTTCAAGTTTACTTGTCTGATTATTAATTATGCATTTTTTGTTTTGTAATAGAATGAGAAGAAGAAGTGTTGTCTTAATTTGGTGCCTGGATTATGGACTAAAACAGTGACATAGACAACAGTCAAAAGTATTGATATTGGAAATGGAAGGTATTATCCCGTTAATCAAGACTCCAAGAGTCAACGGCAATTCAGATTTCGGAAGACTATTCTGTCGATGAAGAATTTTAATTGACACTATACAAACTTTGCTTTGAAATTATGAGTGTTAAGAGCCGACAGGTCACTGACTTTCCCCAGGCTCTTGACCTCGTTGAATCTCCTTATGGCCTTAATGAATTTACCCCGTCGGCAAGGTCCCTTTCTGATGAGCATGCTCCGGATTCATCAACGGAAGCTCTTAAAGCAAGGTCAAAGCGATTGACAGTTCGATTAGCCAAAGCAGTGTTCGTGGGTGATGTTGGCGTTGGAAAAACGTCCATCATAAATAGATTCTGTAGAGATATTTTCGAGTCCAACTACAAAGCAACAATTGGTGTGGACTATGAAATGGAGAGGTTCTGGATTTTAAATGTTCCTTTTAATCTTCAAATGTAAGTGAGCTCTTGAGTTACTATTTTGGAGTCGTGTATATTTTATATATAAATTACTTAACAATACTAGATGGGATACTGCTGGACAAGAGAAATGGAAATGTATCGCTGCATCTTACTACCGAGGTTCCAACGGTAAGATGTTAAAAAAGAAACAAAACTCTCTTGAAGATTGAGCTAAATTAAATTATTTATTCGATGTGTTAGCCATCGTTACTGTGTTTGATGCCAGCAATTTGGAAAGCTTATCGACGTGCCAGAGGTGGATGGATGACGCAGTACAAGCCAATGCTGTTGTCCCGTTAAAGTTCCTTGTTGCCACTAAAATGGACTTGGTTGTACGTTTGGCCTTTAACTATTTCCATCGATTTTATATATTTGATTTGTTAGTCAGTATTTTGCATGAAGCAATATTTATTTGAGCATTTATTATTGTAGAACGAAAATCATCGCGAAAAAATATTTGAAATGGGAAAGAAAATGGCTAATTTGCTGGAAGCTGAATTTTGGACCCTATCTTCCAAATCTGGTGAAAACGTTGAGCTGTTCTTTCGACGGATAGCAGTCCTAGCATTTGAAACAAGTTTAGCTCGTGATGTCACTGAAACTATCTCCATAAGTCACGCTCAAGCCCTAGGACAGCGGGGGCAAAGTCAAAGTAAACCTTTATTCAATTGAAATTGTATCACTTCAATTTTTCAAAAATTCAAATGCAATCGTTTGTTTTATTTTATTTTCAGCAATTAACTTGCGTCCAGACAGTGGCCGTCAGAACTCTACCGGTAGTCCTAGTCGTGCCAGGACAAAGTGCGCTTCCTGCAAAACTACTTGAAGAAACCCAAACGTGACTCCAACAGTTATTGTAATTATTCTAATTATTAACTAGTCCATTGATACTCCCAAAATGGGTAGCTTAGGCAGATCTCTTAACCTTTCGCGTGATTTAACATGTGATTTTAACCACAGTGCTTGTTCATTTTTAATCATACATACCACCAACAACACCATTTCATTCCAAAGTTCACTTTATATAACTCAACAGTTAATTAAGTTTGAACTTAATAACTTTAGATCTCACAAATTTCTTACTCATTTGAAGCGAATTAACCTTAAAAGTAAAAGCATTACGCAAAATTATAGCAACTTTCAAGATTTCCTTTTTTATTTCGTTATTTTGTCTCTCATTGTCATTTAGTAATATCCCCAAATAACTTATAATTTTCTCTGTGCAAGCCAAATATTGGCTAACCACTTCTCTTCCGATCCTCATCCTCATCTTCGTCCTCATCTTCCTCTTCTACCTCTGGTTTTGGCTGAGGTAGCAGCGGTGACGGTGGGGGCGGTGGTGGGAAATTGGGCACTGTGGGAAGCGCTGGACTTATTAGTTTCTGCACCGCTGCCGTTAAGTACGGTTGAGCTGGAAAGAATTGCCATTCGGAGCGATAGCCCGGATCAAATTCAAAGTCTATGCACTCGCCCCTAAAAAGCCAAAAGTTACCAATATTACATCAATTTCTAATTTTAATTTGACCCGCAACAATGAACTTGAGTGCTTGGAAATTCACGATTAAACGCGTGAATGAACTCCTCTCAAAAGACAATAGGAAATTCGTTTAGCCAAAAAAAAAATCCCTTTACACATCGCCGACCGTCAAAAAACCACAATGATGACTTTGACATTATGATAATAAGGTAACTTTCAAATAGCAGAACTGACATCACTTGTTCATGCTTCATTGCCCTTTTTCATTACATTATTCAAGCTGAATTGTGGCAGGACACTTTAGGAATTTATGAGGGAAAAAAGAGGTCAAAAGCATGACGTCCTGTTTAGAGCATGTTTTTGTAAAGTTTTTTTTTTTTTCAAATTTTGAATGTTTTGTTGCATCAATTTCGCAACCTTTAGGCCAAGCGGACCATTGTTACGCAAGTGCTGAATGGGATTTTAGCAGGGATGAAATTCTGAGATTAATATTAATGGATTAAAGTTTGCGAAATTTGCGAAACTCGTCTTCGCTTTAAAATATTTAACCTTAATTGAAGTTAGTGTTAATGATGTTTCGAGTTTTGATGTAAAGGGATGTTTTTACATGTAAAGTAATTACTACCCTAATCACTCACAATGTGAGTGAGCAAAAAATTTCCACGGTTAATTAATCTAATTGTTAAGATGTTTAATCCTTAATTCGACAATCGTCTTCTTACGTGATGCGATGCCTTCGACACCATTTTACAGGAGGTCGCTCGGCAAAGCACAATGGCTTCAAGATGTTAAAATACAAATTGGCAATTTTGAAGCTTGCGATTGAACTGAGCGTCTTGTCCCTGAAATTGATTGATTTAAGATTGAGATTCACTAATGCATGATTAGATGATGAGTTGTATGTAAAGGCCTTAATTAATTTCGTAATTAGTCAATTCAAGTACTCTTTGAGTTAATGATGAGCTTACTTTTGAAGACAGGCTCGAAATTTTTCATCACATTCACAGTGGGACCTAACGAGAACAAAAGCGGCTTTAATTGTGAGTAATCAACAAAAACAAATTATCATCTCCCTTCAACAAAGGGATTAGCGCAGCTTGAAGATTTTGGGCTTTGCGTCCTTCCCAATGACGCTCGTTTGCTCTTGCGTAATTAGCAAGTTAAGGTGCGAAGGTCTGACGCAAGTTATCAAAAGAAGACGCGCATTACCTCGTAAATTCTGAGTCGTTGCAGAGTCCATGCTTGCACTCTTTACCCTCCATACTGTCTTCACAGAGGTCATGTGACCGGCAGCACTTATCGGTTTCGACGTACAGTCCGAGGTCGTCAAAGTGCTTGGCCGAAGAGCCTGCGCCGCACCATTTGGTTCCTATCAATAAACAATTCATAAAGCAAAGCTAAACAAGTCCGTCTTAGAACAGGAACATTTAGTTTTAACGTATGGGAATCTGTATTTTTGTAAAAACAAATAAGACGCCCAAACTGTGCTGAGGGCTAGGATTATTGTAACGTGAGCTTTTTGCGCGCGAGCTCTTTATCACGCACTCACGATCGAGCCTACGGCTTTTCGTATACTGAATATAATGAAAATATGTTACAAGAAGTAACAATTAATCTTTTTTTAACCTTATTTATTTTGATTCCCAATTATTGTATTTCGTACATTGTGTTTCCAAAATTTTGCAAAATGCTTTAATGACTTCAAGCTCAACAAATGGAATTACATCAAATGACATCAGCTTCCAGCTTCATAGAGAAGCTCAGAGCTCTTCAAATCAAATTAGCATAAAATTAAGGAAGCAAGTTCTTAAATCAAATTACAAACACTAGACAAAATTATTAAGAAATTATGTCCTATTCAAGTGAGGTCTCTTTTCAAAAATTAAAAAAAAAATCAACTTAATTTGATTTAAAATGTGATGCTCAAGAGATGTTTTGAAAAACAAGAGGTCACTTTCACAAATCTTAACTTTTGACTCAACAAAAGACGCTTTCTAAAATCGAGTTGTTTGGATACTTAGTTTCAACGGTAAAGTTAAATTCAAAATTTTGAACTGTTTAATCTCTTCTAAATTTAAAAAAAAGTACCTGGAAAGATAAGGGGAAGCCTTGAGCCCTCTCCAGCGTCAACATCGTTACTATTGCTATTTGTATCGTTCTTCTGGATTGGTGACGCTGGAGTTCCAGTGCTCACTGGCTTGAGGTCTGATCCTTCCTTGCTCGAGTCCTCTTCCCTCGTAATTATCGTTTTGTTTTGAACAGCGCTTTCTCCCTTATTTCTCAGCGTAGCATATGGTGACCTATTATTTATGAATGCATCCAATTGGCACTTTCCCACCATGAGGCGGAATTGGATGTAGTTGAGGGCCTTGACAGCATCACGCTTCGTCTCCAGGAACCAGGATGCATCGCTGAAAAAATGAGACAAATTTCCATGACATAATGACTCTGAAACAGAAAAAAAATCGTGGACCATAATTGGGTGAAAGTGAAATCTGCGGATCTGTTAATGGAGGTAATTCTCATCTGTAGTGACAGGGCTTTGTGCCTTTGTTAGAAATTATTGATTATGTAATTAGTTGGATTTGTTCTCACTTACTCGCCTTGGAAGATCTGACAGGCGTTTCCAGGCCCAATCTCTACCACTTCTGAACCTATCAATCAACGGAAAATTCAATTACTAATCACTTACAGCCTCCACTTTTCAATTAATATAAATTTGAAAGCTAATTTTGCTACCAACGCCCCCTCATAGTCGCTCAAGATTGGCCAACAGACTAGAAAAACCTTCGATGAAAATAATTATATTTCTCTAGCTTTCATTTTTTTTTTTTCAAATCTTTTAGATTTTTATTTTTTTAAATTTTAGCCATTTGCAATTATTGATGAAACCAATTCATGAATTATTAGTGGTCATACTCCTTCACTTGATTATGCATTCAATTTTAATTAATTTAATGCTTCAGAATTATGCAGGAATAGAAATTTTGAAGTGTGACTTCATGAATTTTTGTGTCATTTGTTGGAAAGCTTTTATGAATAAGTTATTAGAAGGTGGGGGCATATTTTTGTGTCAGAGCCTCATCAAATATTAAAATCAATTTTCTTCTACTTTTCTTTCTTTTCAAAAAGCTTTTTTTTTCAAAATTAGGACAATAGGATTTGTATGCTTTTAGTAGACTGGACAAGTTCCAGATTGTTTTTTGGAAATAAGATTTCGGAAACTCGTCCCGATACGCTGCTTCTCGGAAATCTTGTTTCTCCCATGGATTACGTCCAAATTAAAAAATTCCGCTTCACTGCTTCCAGTCCCGGAACTTCCAGAACCTACTCCATGGCTTGCGTAACAGTTACGTAATTTGAAGGGCTTGAAATTTTCCAAAAAGTTTGAAAATTACCTTTCTTATTTGTATAGTATTTGTATTTTGATGGAATGCTTGGCAGTATTTGAGATGCTTGTCGTGACTCCGCCGCCACCTCCTTCCGCTGCTGCTTGTCAAGTAGTGTCGATGAGCCCAGAATGAGAACCAATGAAATGAGGAAAATCACTTTTCCAGAAAAGAAAGTCTGTGTTAAAATCATTGCCCAACCTGTAAATGTCACTTTTCAACTTTCACCGGATACACTTAATTTTAGAGTTCATTTAATATAATTAAAAATTAGCATAAAAGTTCCACATAGTTTACTCTATAACTCCTCCCTAATAGCACAAAACAAAAATTTCCACTTTTTTCTCTATACGAAATGTCTCAATAACCAATGTTGACAAAAACAATAATCCACTTCTGTTTTACGAAATGTTATGCTTATCCCAATGCCAAAAAGCACAGTTACAACAATATCAATTTCAGTACTAATTGCTGCAATAGGGCTAATTTCCAACTGAAATTTAGCTGAGGGAAATCCAGGAACGCTTCCATCCCTTTTGCTGATCTCTCCAGATAGTACAGGGTGTGCCTTGCATATTCTCACGAACACGAAACGCTTCAGCTCACCTTAACTAATTCACTGATTCACCCTCCTGACTCAGATTTGAGCAAAAAATTGGAAAATTTGAGGCAATTTGGACCAATTTTAAGTTAAGGGTGATGCTCTTCTGCCCAGGTGAGGCAAACAACTGAATGATAAACAATCAAGTATGAATGCTGAGAATAACAAAATGCTTGGCGTCATCTAAACAATGCTCAACAATTGGAGCCCATGTCGCAATTGCAGTTTAATTGCAATTGATAATCCCATGCCATCACCCAAGTACTCCCTTAAGTGCCGCTAGAGATGCTGGGCATTGTTGAAGCACGTAATTGGGTGAGAGGTGTTTGACAAGTACTTGGAAGACAAAAGTCCCTTAAGTATCACCATCTCTTGCACCACTTTACCTGTCCCCTTCGTAAGGGCCCTCCTAAGCTTAGCTATAGCGAATGGAAAATTTTTTATTAAGAGATTACGTACTATTTTGTTTTTATCCCAAATTGCCAATCTTCATGGTCAGGTCAGGATTACTCAATATAACAACAAAAAAACGCTTGAGTCACGTCATCCACAAGATCAGTAAGCTTTAGATCAATCATTCTTTGCGAAAACATGTCAGTCCCAGAGCCCTTTGCTTCCGTCATTACAATAGCCTAACAAGCCTGTTCAGGAACCGGGAGCCCTTAAAGCGTACTTATATTTTATTCTATCCTTGAATTTTTTGGTCTCATTGTCAGTTGTTCAACACGCAGACGCTGGAAATTAAAAATATGGGCCTAGAAACTTGAAGGAGCGTTCCTTAAGGGTACTCCTGAGCTACGGCAGTCTGGTTTGGCTGATTTAATTAAAACTATTTTACAAATGGGTTCCAAAACCTAACCGAAACCTAAACTTGAAAAGCGAAAGGATTTTTAGGGGTGGGCCCTTAAGCAGTGCTTTTCGTTCCGAAACTGTGATTTTGTGATGAGCACTTTCTTGAACTTGAACGACTTCAATCTTTCTGTTCATAAATCAGGTGCGTGACATTCCATAATTGAGTTAATATATGAAGGACCAATATATAGCGTCAGCGTTTGAAACCCTGAATTTTGGAGCAGTGCCTTCAAAATTCCAAATCCTCGTTCGCAGTGCTCTGTGGCAAGCCATTTGTTGTGAAAATTAAGGAACTTTTGAGTGAACAATAAAACAAAGTCAAGGGCTCGAGGAACCCTTCAGATTTGGCAGTAGTGGCGAAAGCCTTCAAAAACTTTTCTTTGTCCTCCCTTTCCAACTAACTTTCACTTTCTTTCGAGCCCACTTCAAAACTTGAAAAAGCCACTTAAGGGCTCCGCTACCCTACAAAAAGTCCTATCAGCCAAACACTCCTTTTCCCTGTTCAAGTCCCTCGTAATGGCCTGCCTTAATTGTACATTTAAGTTTCACCCTCTCCCAGTACGGCCCTGTAAGTACTTCGGAAAATAAAATGTTAAGAGGATTTTCAATCAGAGGACTCGAATTGCTTCCTGTGGGAAATGTACTGGTCGAGAGATTCCAATTGAGGGGAATCAAATAGTCATCATTGCGAACAAATTGAATCCTGGAGAACTGGAGAAGCTCTGGAGACAATGGAATTGTCGGTATATAAATAAACCAAGAGTGGAAGTTGGTAGGGCTGAAATGAAGGTTGGTAGCTGTCGCATAAAGAAAGTTTAGGATGGATCTCTGACAAATAATGGACAAGGTCAATCCCCAATTGCTGGAGAAAGCTCTGGAAGGCTGGAAGAAGGACGCTCAAGGATTCAGTAGGGCTCAAATTAAACTTTTTCAATCCTAGGAGTTGCATGTCCTGAATTAAAAATTTCTGGAACGCTGCAGTGCAGCGCTGGAGTGTTATCTTCAACTCCAACTTTTCAGTTTTGACTCAAATGAATGACTTTCTCCAACTTTCTCCAGCACGACTTTTATTAGAAAGTTTCGGATTTGGCGGAAAGCATTTACACAAATATTAGTTAGTCCTTCTATCAACAAATTCTAAAGTCTCCTAAACCCGAAATCGTCGCCTTTTTTACACCGCAATTATTGCTATACAGGAATTCGCGATACGTGTCTTTGTTGTGTTATTGAATTTGAGAGACGCAAAATAGATCCGTATATTAAAATCTTCAACGCAAGCACAACGTTCTTTTAAAATTAATAGTTAAAAGGCTTGTTTAAAAAAATCTACTTTGTTATAATCATTTCATCAATCACGCGGCCAAATATGGACTTTAAATTTTATAATATTCTCAAATACAACTACAAAATTTAAAATAAATAAATAAATTTATTATTATTTAAGACCTGTATAAGACTTAAATGCAGGTCGACTACTTTTAGAATAGGAATTTCTCAAAATTTGGCTTTTTTTTCAGCATCTTATTTTTTTATTTCGAGTTCTACCTCCATATATTCCAACTGAATTCATTCTCAGGCAAGGTAAAGTAGTCCAAATTTTACTTTTTTTTTTTACAAAAAGGAATACTTTTCATGCAAATTTCACTGATTCAAGGAAGCATATCATAAATAATTATTGGAAAAGTAAGACCATTTCTTAGGGAGATCAGGAAGGCAGCTCAAAAATTCGAGAAAGCAATTTGAAAATTATTCAAGTCTTACTTTATCTTATTAGGAATTTTCCCTGGAGAGGCTGCAACTGGATAATGTGATAGAAGACAACAGAATTTGAATTCTCCTTTCAATTTCCAAATGTCTGGAGAAAGTCCCTCAGTTTTATTCCAGCGGAAGTTGTACTGGAGAAAAGCGTTCCAGTGTCGCCCGCGGAACTTTCACTAGGACGGCTTCAAAAACGAATCTTGTTTACTCTCCTGTCTTGTCAAATCTTTTACCCTTAGGTTAACCTACGATTTAACTTTCCACTTCACTCTCCATCGAAAACATCGTTCAAAATCGAATCTTGTCGCCCGCAAGTAGCCCAAAACAGTGCGATCGACCCTTAACTAGTCTGGGTTCACCCCCAAAAAACCTTGAAGTCCTCAACGTTTAGCGTAAAAAAATTACTTGAATTAATATTTTATAACATTTTAATTTTACTCGAATTACTTTCCTGTATCAATTTTATGACCCTTCCCCAACTTCCTTGTTCAACCAGGAATTGCCAACTGAGATTTTTACATCAGATTTGAATTCAGTCTTTATAATTACAGTCCACCCACAAGTCAATGGAGGAGCCTTGGCAATTTGTAATTGCAATTCCAAAAAGGCAGCTCAAGTACCATCAAGTACCCAGCAGTGCAACTTGCAGATGTCGTAATATCGTGACTCTTGATTTCGACGTGACAATGACAAAATCACTTCACGTTTAAATGGAAAACGACAACAAACCCCAAAGTCGTGACCTTCAGTTGCGTGAGAATAATTACTTTCGACAGTAAAATAAGACGTACTTGCAGCAGGAGGCTGAGAGACCTACTTTAAAGTAGGGCCTAATTAGGCCTCAATTCAAATAATTAGTCAAAATTAGGCCTAACTACTGTTTTTCAGTAGTAGCCTTTAACTATGCGCTCAGGCCTCACTGTTATGATGGCGTGTTTTGAGCGCCGCGCAAGGTTCCTCCTGGCTATCAATTTCAAAATTGAGGCTGAAATTAGAGCACCTAGGAAGTATAATTAGGTTAGAAGTGAATTTGAAGTGAAGATAAATGAGGAATAGTGATCCTAAAACTAATTAAGAGCGGTGGCTTCCCAGGAGGCCGAAATGCAATTTACTTTCTCCATGATGCTTTCTCCATGCTTCCTGCCTTTCAAAACGAATTTCAATAGTAGCGCTCGCTCCGATTTTCAAATTGGATTTTCAAATAGGCTCCTTATATTAGATTCCTAGACGCTGCAGAGTTCCCAGCTCGAGCGGAACTGACGTCTGACGCTTTCTGTGTTTTTTTGCTGCAGTCATAGCGCTTCAATTTTTGTGCTTTAAAACGCTACTGGAATTTTCAAAACCCTTCCTTAAAATGAACTTGAAGTCCGTGAAATAAACGAATTTTTTATTTATTTATTGTGTTTCACCCATTTCGACTCAAATAAATAGGCCAAAGAATTTGAACAAAGTAATTTTACGTCCTTGAGTTTTACCCACTTTCCCTCTGTACATGAAGTCACTTTTTTTTTGTTAAGAAGCGTAGATTCAAAAGCTTTCCTTTTGGTTGCATTCGCTTATGGATTTTAAGGCGAATGAATTTTGTGAAGGGAATAACAATAATAGTTTTGTATGTGTAAACAATAGCAGTCAACAGCACTTTACAGAGTCAATAATAAAGTCTCTCCGTTTGAATTATTATTCTGAAAACCTATTTTTAACGTTATTTGTTAAAGCTTTCCAGCGTCCATTTTCATGATTGGTGAACAGTGAGAATTTTCGCGAAAAGAGAATATACAGCTACTGACCATCCTAATCTGATGTTTATAAACCGGTTGGATTAAGGGCGTTTTTTTCTGCATACTTAACTAACAACTTAAAAGCTTTACCATTGAATTGCGTAAATAGTTTTATGATGATGTGACTTTAGCAGTTAGCCAAAGCAGAGGGAATTAGAAGCAGTCGTTAACTTGGACCATAAATGTAAAACTAACCCTTAACACTCGACCCTTAAGGTACCATCAAGTCTCTTCTGTGATTCCCGGTCAAAAATTCTCTTTAATTCGTACAGTGAAAGTAGAAAGTTGGACAATGTGTTTCTGCCGGTAAAAGTATTTTTTTTTTCTCCAAATGCTCCAATTTTGGTTCAAATTTTATTTTAAATTCTCTTACACTTGCTTTCTCCATATGTTTTTCAACTGAAAAAAAATCTTCCCCTTAATTTCTCAACTTTCTACTTTCACCAGAGCGTTTTACTTCCAGCGAATTCCGAGCGTTATCTTTACATAAGCAACCCCAAATATACTTTGTGACTAGTGATTAACAATAATTAAATACTTATTATAACCATTCCATTGTGAGAGGCAGCGTGAATACAAAAATTACGTTTTGCGGGAAAGCAGAACGTAAGGAAAAAGCGAGCGCCAATTTTCAAAAGCCAGAGATTCGAGACTACGTTTCCTTGAGGCCAATACCCACATCAGAATGACGAACGTCCAACGCTGGACGTTTGCCTTTTATGTTGGAGATCTGGATATTGGTGTTTTAGCATTTGTTTTACAATTTGAACATCATAGTCTTCTTGGATCTTCGCTTATATCTTCTTGAACCAAAATAAATAAATGTCACCGTCCGCCACAATTAGATCATCGACTCCTGCGCAGAAAAGCAAAAATTTTATATTTAGGAAATTGGTGATCACAGGTGATTGAGCTGTCCTTTTGCACCTGGATTGGCTTACACTTTTCAATTATTTACCTTTGTCTGCCACATATGTCGTAGCCGGGGGATTTAGTGGGTCAGGGTCCATGGGCAATCGATACAGGAGCCAGTAGTTGTAACCGACAGGTTGTTCCCGGTGCCCAGAAATTGTGTGCACGTAGTGACCGTTGGGCCAAACGGTTGACGTAAATCTAGGGGAAAAAAACCACGGTGAAAGCAGTTTTAACTAACTAAAAACCATTCCGGTAATGATTCTTTTGTTTCTGAAATTAGGTTTATGTCCTGCGTGCGTGCGTGAGCTTAGATTTTTTTAATTTTATAGGAAGAAAAAAAAGTTCTGGCTAAAATAAAATTTAACTAGATATGAAAATAGTAATTATATCGTTTGAATTCCGCATAAGACGGACTTGTTTGGCTATGCTTCCATAAGCCAAACAAGCCTGTCGCAGGACAAGAAGAATTTAGTTTTAATATGCGGATCCTTCTGCCCTAGGACGGGCTAGTATATTAATTATTTGAAGTAATATTAATTTAATTGTAATTAATCGTGCAATCATTATGCCGTCATGCAACTTAAGATAGTCATCGTGAGTTCTAGGGGTTATTGATTTAGGTTAGGTGAAAAAAAATTTAATAATTTTTATGACTGTATATCGTGCGTGCCTCATTTAAGCTTCGGCTAATTTTGAAATTAAAATTATGTTGCTCCACAGGGACATGGAACTCTACTAACCCAAATTACGTTTTTTTTTCTCAACACTTAATTCTGTTCTAAACACGAGTTCTAAATAAAACAAAGGGACTTACGCGAATGCCGGATCCAATTCGGCTGCTCGTTGCATGAGATGGAAGAAGGAGGTATTATGTGGTACTGAAATGGTGAGATTATGCTTCTCGGCGGATGCTGGGTCTGGACCAATCCAGAGGGAGTACTTTACCGAAAACGAAGAAGGGATTAAGGGCTCCGAAGTAGCCTTTAATTTGGGCGTAGAGGGCCCTTCGGGACTGTGGCTGACCCAGCTTTCCGTTGACGGCTCCCGAGTGACCGTTGTTAAAGGTTCAGGAGAGGAAACAGGATCCTTCGGAAGTGCATTTTCAAGGTCAGTAACGTTAGGCTTGCCCGGGGCTATGACGATTCTTGACTCGTCAGGCGCATGTGTGCTATTGGTCACGTGTAATTCAGCCATGATCGCCTCCAACGGTGTATAACTGTAGGCTGAGCAGTGATGGCGCTTCAATTTCAACATTCCTGCTCCATTCAACAGCGTCGAAATTGCAAGAAGTGCATCCGCCGTTCCTAGAGCGCTGTCCTCAAACGCACCGCTAGCGTTCTGTGACGCTGCCATTGCGAGTATCCACCTCGTATCGTTCCAGTAGTCTCCATAACTTTCTTCTAGACCAAGACCCTACACAATTTTAGAATTTGAAAACATTTTTATTTAAAACAAAATGCTTGATTTTGAAAACGATATTTTCAAAAATCAATGTTCAAATAAGTGTTCTACTTGTAGTTCAACTTTCTTTTCTTCGTATTAGGTGTGAAGAAAACACCGAAAGTCATAAAAAAACAATTGGTACAAAAGGAAATTAACGCAATTTCCAGGTGAAAGCAGTTGACTTCGAAATATTGGCTTTAGTTTGTTAAATTATATGTAACTAATTACTTAATGATATTATAATAACTACTAATAAATCGTCAATCACTAATTAAGCTACCTGAATAATCAGCGCCGTTGTGTGTATATTGCCAAAGGATCCATCAACCTTCTGCACGGCTCCCAACGCCTCGTAGCCCGCATGCAGAATGTCGTTAATTGCGTCAATCGGCCTGTGCTCATGAACGCACGTAAGGGCTAGTAGGGCCATTGCTCTAGTTTCTGTGATACAGGTGTAAATTGATTAAGGTAATTAGAAGCCATCTTCAAAACGCTTTTACCTGTCGAGAGCTGCCCTGTATCATCCCTAGAAATCTGCATTAATTGATGAATCTGACGTCGATGAAGATGGCTTCCTCCAAGACAGGAAACGAGGGAGGAAAACGTAAATCCAAAGGATTCAGGGTAGCCGGGATAGTTAAAGTCATCACTGTACTTTTCCAATAGTTCTTGGAAATAAAAAAAAAACAGCATTATATTTCCAAAATTTCATAAAATTTCCCCATTCACTTCCCCAAAACAAACAAAGCAAAAAGTGAAAGTTTCGTGTGATTCAACTTTGTCATAAGGAAATGTGCGTCAAATCTTCGGTGAAAGTTGGTTCTGAGAAAGTGAATGACTTGTTCTCCTCATAAAACTTTCACTTTTTTGCCTTCGGCCCTTTGCGTCAAGACTTTCTCCAAACGAGCCCCATATTTAAACTAATTACCAATTAAATTATGTCCATGGTAACTTCTGGGGTCTCTACAAATCGCATTGAGTGCTAGGGCATAGTAGCCAATGCGGGCAGGCGGAATCGGCTCTTCCGAGTACCTGTACCATCAAAAACAGTTCTAAAGCTGTCTAAAATTTTTTGTTCTAAAATGTTTAGTTCTAGACACGGTGAAAGCAAAAGGTTAGCAGAACCGCAACAACAAAAAATCTAGACCTAATGTTACTGAAATTCGAGTAATTTAAAACTAATTGTTTTTACTAATCGTAATTAGTCTAACCTTAACAACTTTGCTAGGAGTTCTACTTCTAACTGCTTAGCAATGAGTAATGCCTCTAGATCATTCTTCTGTGGCCAGTCGTCGACGGCCGATGACATGGCCATGATGACCTGAGCCGTGTCACTTCCCCAGCTAAAGTCGTCCTTGCGCTGATTACTGAGCCAGTAGAAGGCTCGATTCTTCATGCTCACCAGCTTGTCCAGGAGCTCCGTGCCCGTATCAGTTCTAGAGTCTGAACGACCAAAAACATTACGCGTGTGAGCACTTATGGTAAATTAAATGGTAAAAGGAGAAAGTAAATGGTAAAAGGAGAAAGCAAATGGTAAATTAAATGGTAAAGGAGAGGAGCAGTTTGGTTTAGTTAAATGGTAAGAAAAAAAAACGCTGAGGAACAATGTCCCTAGTGCACGCAACATTAACTTTTATTAGAAGTTCGTAATGCTACTGGCGCAATTGACTCTGCTTAAAGTGACAGGGGAAAGTATGGGCATACGTTTTACTTTCACCAACTTTCGCTGCATAAGGGCAAAAGCGCTCCACCGACTTTCACTCTTTCTCGCAACAAATTAATTGACTTTAAGTAAACTTTTTTGAAAAAAGTTTTTTGAATTAAAACTTCATTTCACAACCTAACACAAACAGAAACAAAATGAATGAAGAAAATGTGGTGCTTTGGAGGGCTCACTGAGCTGAATATAGGTATTTCCTCATAAAACGACTATGAGGAATTGTTAGGAAAAAAAATCATTTCAAAACTTTTCTGTTCATCTTTAAGTTCCAAAGTGTCTCAATTTTTTGGTAATTGTCTTTATTTTCTATATTTCGCCAAAATTTTGTAATTTTGATGTGTTTATGTAGAAATCTATACAAACAGCGTTCAGGGCCATATCCTTTACTCTCACTGTGCTTTCTCCTTTGATTTCAACTTGGGTTTTAGACTGAAAATGTAAATATTTGTAGAACAGAAACGGATATGACTTATTTATTTTGCTGCTTAGAAAATTGCTCATTTTCTATTCAACTACTACTCTAGGAGCATACAGTTCTTTCAAAAATTTACATTTTGATGAAAATTTTCTAAATTTTGAACAGACAAAATATTGGCAATATTTGATGAAAATCTTACCTGATGCAGATGATCCATAGACTACAAAGTAGGTCTCTATAAGGAGGAGGAAGAGAGGTCTGCTGGAGACCATTGCAAAGGCGACAGGGAAAACTACCGCAGTGAAATTAAGTCTCTATGCATGTGACACTCCTGTCCCTTCAGCTGGGGCGAGAGGGCCCTTACAACTCCCACCCAAAAATCCACCTCTGACCACCGCCCCCTTCAGTGGGTACTTATTGCTAAACTCACAATTGGTAGCAGTAATTGCTCCAATTGAAAAGCCCTTTTCCCAATCAATAAATCCGTTCAGGCTGATTCCACAAGTAGAACTAGCCTCTCTGCGGGAATTCCCCAAGAACTCTGCTGCGGATTCTGGGTGGGAGAAAGTGGAGAAAGCACGAAATTTCCGTCGTCGTTTCTCTTCTGAAGGCAAGACAGAGCGTAGTGGGTCTCTTTATATATCTTCCTCAGCCCATCGAAACCTATCTTCTCAGCAGAAGCTAAGGGCTCCTAGAGGCCTGCCTAGCCCTCAACCTAACCTAAACCTAGAAACGTAAGTGTGCTCATGTCGACTTGCGCCACTTCCCCACCCTGCTCCCTTTACTTCCATCGAGGCCTCCGAGCCCCCTTTCTCCATCACTTTCACTACCACTGTCTCACTTTTGACATTTCACAAATCAGATGGAATCAGACGGGGCCTGGAACAAAAGGATGAGCCAAGGAGCCCTTTTCCAAAAGGTTAACAAAGGTAAAGCCTTTACATCCTGAGCCTTCTCAAGTACGCAAATTGAATAGGGCTCCCTATTTGAACAGAGCTCGTAACATTTTATAGGTCATTTCCCAAAGTCAGCATCAAGCAAATGAGGCAAAGACATGGCTCGTCATAAGACCCTTGCTGCATCTAAACGACTTCAGCTCCACTCAACGGGCCCTTAAAACCAAAGGCTCTAGTTATCGTTTTATGTCCATTGATTCCATCAAAAATTAAAATCTAAATGGACAGACACCACGCGGATTTCTAACTCACAGCTTCAGAGCCAAACAAGCCCATCCTAGGGCAAGATTATTTTAATTTTAATATCTACTTCTCCTGTCCTAGGACGGGCTTGTTTGAACAGTGTTTGCAATTTTTAATAGCAAAAGAGCTTCTGTTTTTCATTTCTTAAAAAAAAGTTAATTAGACCAATAAGATGTGAAAATCTAGCGGTATAAAATAAAGTTTTTGGAGGCCTCGTTTTTTACGCACTCACGGTAAGAGCGTTTCGTTGTTTAATAATAAGTGTTTCACTCTCTCGATTGCTTCATTTGCAAAACACCTCAAATCGTGGTTTAAAAAGAAAAGTTAAATTGTGCAATTAGTTAAGTCATTATAATTATCTTCAGATTCCGGTCTTGATCTAGCTGTATAAGTTGGTGTGAAATTAGAAGAAAAAAAAAAGAAAATTAAAAGTTAAAATTTAATTTGCGGGGCAGCCGATAGTTCTCAGGAAAATGGAAAGGAAAGTTTTAGGCTAAGGGGCTTAAAGGACCTGGAGGAGAAAGGCAGCAGGAGAAAGCTATCCAAAAATCCAAGTGTCGTGCCTTTCTCCACTGATGAGCTGAAATGAGCTCATTATTTCTGCATAGGGCCCTTCAAGGACTCAAGGATCCCTATTATCTCTCAACATCATCTCAATCCCTCTCAAATCTTCCCAAAATAGGCCATCCATTAAAACTCAAGTTTTTTTTTTCGAAGCCAGGCAAGCGTTCTCTCGAATTCAGAACAAAAAGGCTTGTTTGAAATTTGTTTTGAATTTCCGCCACGGCCTCGTCCCACCTGCCTCATCCAATTTTTACGTCCGACCTATATTCCCGGAATGAAGCTCAAAACGTCAAGAAATCAGGAATTTACTTATTGTTTATTTACAAATAAAAAAGACGGTAACAGGCAGGGGCGGCTCACGAAGCCGTAAATGAGAAGAATAAATGATGAGCTTAAGGGGGGAAATTGCTCCAATACTTTTTCAATTTACGAACAAAAGTTTGCACTTGCATTAAATTACTAATTGTATCATTGCACTTAAAGGTGCAACATTTGAAAACGCTGGGTGGTAAAAAAAAGAGGGACCTTTTCCACGGCGGCCGCTCAACGGTTTTACACCGTGGCGTAAACGTATGTCTGAAGGGACCTCTTCGGCAGCACATGCCTGTACTCTCCAAGCTCTGCATCGACCAAGGACACTTCAAGGGGTTCATCGTACCTGAAAACATCAAGAAAAAACAGGACTTTAAGCCCTTGTACAAATACTGGTAAAGAAAATAGGTGACACTTAAAGTAATCTCCCCAGATTCTTCAGATCTTCCACTGTGACGTGGACCTTTGAATTTTATGTTCGTCTGCACTGCTGCTTTTACGTCATTCGTCCCTGTCTCACAGCGTGGACTCATTTCATTAGACGTTTACTTTACAAAAAAAACGGCAAAAAAAAGACAAAAGTTTTTTTTTTGAAAGAATAAGCTTTAAGTGTCGTTACCTCAAAAAAACAAAGAGCATCAAAGCCTTCCCTTTACGTTTTAGACTTTTAGATTCTGCTACATAACATAAATCAGCGAAGGATCCCCATTACCTCCCGAAGTACAGGGTGCCCACAACTTTATTTTGGTTCAGAAGTTATGTAGGTGCTAAAAACGCCTTTTTTACAATTCTACCCCACCAACGAAGGGTGGTTACAATAAATTTTTTCGTGGGCCACAAAAAAACACCGTGAAATTGGCTCCTAAAAATTCAAAGTCCCCGGCCTAAATTTCAATTCGCCTACCTGTTCAGCATGACAAGTGCAATGGATCCGTCGGGACGCTGCACCGCGGCGGCGGTAACTTGAGCCGCCTCGCCTCCCGCAACCTCAGAAGTTACTTCCACGGTCAGAACTTCAGACTCCGGGACGAAGAACTTGGCCACATGAGCCAGGGCGTAGAACATTGGCTGCTTGTAAAACTCGCCTGACGTTTTATTGACAATTATGGCCGAGTCGGCCGCGAGCTTGGCCCAATTGGGCCCACCTTCCGTATTTAGTGCCAAATTCCAGTCCGTCCAGCCCAAGACATGGTTTCGAAGGCCCTGGAAAGCAAATTCCGAGGGAAAACAGCGCGTAAATATTTTTTAAACGATAAAAAGGCGGCGCACCATCTCCCTTCCGCTCTCATAAATTTCCCTCTACTAGATTATCAATAACGAAGTTTTGGGTGTACTTTTTCTTAAAAAAAACATACGTTTTCTAAGAAGAAAAAATACGTTTTTTACCTTTAAAATATCTTCGGCGTAGTCCTCTCCCCGGTCCCATGAGCCGAGTATAACTTTCTCTCGCTGCCATGGCAGAAACCCTGAATTGAAAATACACAGAAGTGAAAATTCGGAGAAGAGGCATAATGGACTTCGGAAGAGTGAAAGTAGGCCTTATTTTCCCATTTCCCAAAACAAAAATCCTCATTTCAAATTTACTTTCTTCTAAGATTTCACTTTTTCCCGGTTTACTATTTACAAGGAAGCTTTCTTTCACTTTATTTATTTGGAGGTGGAAGGGCCTTCTGACAGATCGTATTTCTTAGGCCCTGTCAAATCGACGACCGCAGCCCTAGAAACACCTAAAACCTGAATTGCCTAAACCTAAATTTACCTGACAGAGGGAGCGTGGACAGGATTAATGGGACAGGTTCTTGGAAAAGACGCGCGAAGGATCTAATCTCTTAACATGTGTAACTAGGCAGAGATGAGCTCCTGTCAGACACGTTCTTCTAAGATAGTCACTTAGGGGAATACAGAGAGCATCCTTTATGGAGAGAAAACCGGAAGTGAAAGCAATGAAACACTGAAAAACTGTCATTTACGACGTGTAAATCGGAAGTGAAAGTAGGTAAATTACAAGGAACTGTTCAAGAAGTGAAAACTGAGAGTGAAAGTAAAGAAATACAAGAACGGCGTGATAACTGAAAATCGAAATTAATGAAACATGCGTTCACAAGATCAATGTTGGATATAAATGCAGGGAAATTACAACGGAGAAAACAACGGTGTTGAGCTGTGAAATCTATGAGTCAAAGTAGGAAAACAGGTAAGAAGTGAAAGCAGAAAATAAAGGTAATGAAATACAGGTAAGATAATAAACACAGAAAGTAATGAAATACCAGTAAAAGTCGTTTTTAAGGTGAAAGCCGGAAGTGAAAGGAGGGAAATTACAAGCAATGGCTTTAGGGAATGAAAGCCGAAAGTGAAAGTAAGCAGTGAAAGTAGAGAAATACAGGTTAGAAGTGAAAGTAGAAAATAAACTTAATGAAATAACAGGTAAGATAATAAAAACCGAAAGTCAAAGAAACACTAGTGAGAGGCATTTAGGCGGCGAAAGCCGGAAGTGAAAGGAGGGAAATTACAAAGCGACGAAAGTGAAAATAGAGAAATACAAGTAAATAACAGTACATTTATGAGGTGAGAAGCGGAAGTGAAAGTGGGTTAGGCAAATACAGGGCTCAAAAGTGGGAAAAGAAATGTCATTTCCGGTTAGTTCTGCATGAAGAACGAAAGTAAATTCGTATAATTGAATTCCAAATCCCTGAGTATACATGAATCTTGAATGTGGAAACTTTCACTTCTGTCGAGAATTTCGGAGAAAGCACGTTCTTGTTTTCTAGATTTCTAGAACAATTCTCCAGAAAACTTACCGGCACAGGCCTCTGTTCCTATTATCGCAGCCTCTGGAAACATTAGGTGTGTCCGTTGGATGGGTTCATGTGTCGTCATGTCAGTGGAGTACCAGTGAAGACCAATTCCCCAGATGTACTGAGCAGCCTCCGCATCTTCCAAGATCTATGGACCAAAACCAGGTAGAATTTCAGAGAAATTGAAAACCGAAAATAGGATCACTTTCCACTTTTCAAGTGGTTATTCAGCTCCTCCACTACAAGTCCTCCAATTTTTTTTAAAACAGTCGCTCAATTTCAAATAGTATCTTCTTTTTTTACATAATTGAAAGCAGGTCGATTTCAAACAATATTTCAAAACATGTTTTTCATTTTATAAATCGTTGAGCTGGATTAATAATATAAGCATCTTTCAGACTTCGAGAAAAAATTAAAAAAGCAGTGTAGATTTTAAAAATACATTTTAAAAAATAATTTAAATTCGCTTTTATGCTAACCTCTTGTGGATAGTGTGGCAGTGCAGCCGTATTCTCGTCTAGAATTATGACTTTCAGATCAGGAAACTGTGATCGCTTAAGCGTTGGTCCCAAATTGTTCTTAATCCAATCTCGCTGCTGATTGGCGTACCAGCCCATGCAGTTGAACGGAAATTGGGGGACAAGTCCATCAAAGGGTTCATTCTGCGTCGTGACGCCCCAAAACGGTAATCCAACGGAGTCATACGATTCTAGAAATCTAAACCTCTGCGTTAATTGTGTGTTCTAGCGTTAAAAATCTTCAAAAATCATTGTTTTTCGGCGTACTTGACAAAGTAGTCGGCCCAAGTTTGGTAGAATTCGCGTCTCAGAAAGCCACGCCCAATGTAGTCATTGTTCGTTTTCATCCACGGTGGCGCTGACCACGGGCTTCCGTACAGCCGAATCTTGTGTGGACTCACTGACATGGCCATTTTGATGTACGGAATCTGAAAAAAAAATTTATACGACCCTGTACAGAATCTGTCATATAAACCTAACGTTAACGCGTTACGTAAATCGAGCTCCAATTTGTTTTTATATTTCTTAACATTCGATTGCCCCATATTCTCACAAGTTGAAAATTTTCCCCGTATGCTATTTTTAACGCCTTTTGCGTCGTAGGAGAGCATGACTAACGTATCTGCAGGTCGTAAAGTGTTATTTTTCAAATAGCATTGCCTAATTCAGTATCAAGTCTACGCTTGTGAGTACCTAATTCATTGAAAAACTACGCCTCATTCAACGCTCCTCAAGTTGAGTAAGTAATGGACGACATAAATAGTCTGGTAATATAACGAAATGTCACATTAAAAGATAATCACGTTGAACTTGATTGAACCCAGAGAGTCAGTCAAGGTCACGCAGAATTTAAAATCCAAACATTCAGCGGCAGGGCCTGAAATCGCAGCGTACACGAGTGCTGCAGAAATCGCTGAATCTCTTTACAAAGGAAAAAAGGACCAAAAAGACCACATGGTAAAATGTCAACCAATTTGGTTTTTCATGTTCAAAAATTTTCAACTTTGCGTGGCTTTCACCGCCAGAGAAAGTCTAGCGCTTTGAAAAGCCTTTGATCGCTGGAGGCAGGAGCCCATCAAGGACAAATAGAAGCCTAAACTTTTAGAAATTGGACGAAAAACAAAGTTTTGTGTCCAATAAGCCAATAAGAAAAGGACTCAAAAATACAATGCAGAGGCTCGTTACATTGCATGCAGCGTTAGCATTACTGAAACCGCTTTCCCTGCTGCTTTCACACGCGAAGTTCCATAAATCGTGTTCAATATTTTAGAAAGTATGAGTGCTAACTCCCGGCCTCCGCGTCGTAATGTCATTAATATTTAGCTCTGTCCACTTACGGCCATTTCACGGCTTACGTGCAAAACTTTCTCTTTTCGGAGAAAGCAGTAGGTGTAAAAGCAATATTTGTTCTCATCTCCACACAAAAAAAAACTTTTTTTCTTATACCTAACTTTCTTCGATCAAAGGGCCCATTTTGGAGGCGTCTGCAGTGCTCTTCTGCGAATTGCTGACATTTTTGCAATTTGTTCAAACTGTTCTAAATGTAAGCCTTTTCTTACTTTGTACAAGTGGTCTTCTGGCTGGAGACTGAAGGTGGCCAAAGTGCTATCTCCTGGAGTGTCAGCATACGTGTAGTTTCTTGGAGAAAAGTCGCAACCGCCCATTGGAACGCGTCCCAGGCTGTAGCCAATTCCATTTGGTCCAAAGTAGGCCCTGGAAGTGAAAGCAATTGATTACTCAGCTGGAGAAATTCTCCAGCGGAGTCCTGGGGAATTTCTCCAGCGAAGTAGTCCTGGAGAAAAAAACAACGCTTCATTGTCTCTGCTCAATGGGAAAGGGTAGTGGGCCGTGGCTGTTGTCGATTCGGCCGAATAAATAGAGCCTATTTTCACTCAATCGACAAAGTACATTGTAGAATGGCCTTGATAAATTTGCGATTACTTATTTGTGGTTAAACAAAGTTGAAATTCTTTTAGAAATCATTTTGAATTGCTGAAATTTTCAAAATATTGGCAGCTATACTCACTCAATGAGCTTCTCTTGCGCCCCTGGAGGCAATTCCTGGAGATTAATTCCAGTAGCATCAGTAAAGGCTCCACCGTAGCCAACAACCCTTTGTTTCATCTTCTGTCGCGATACTTGGACCGTGGCTTTTTCTAAATTAAAAATCAATTTTCAAAACATTTTCAACACATTGCTCAATTTCTGAAAATTACTGGAAATAAGCACGAAATGTGGGTAATTAATACTTGGAGTTTGTTGTCCAGGAATTGTCCTATCTTCCTGCGGCGTTTCAGCGATTCTTCCAAAGCTCTGAAACGACGCTGTGCTGGTCTGGAGCCTGGCCCCCTCCTGGTTTGAAGTGTAAATAAGTACTCCCCCCTTGGGGCCAAGGGTCACGGGAGGGAGGTCATCGCAGTAGGTAGCGTTACAGACACAGACGAAGCGTCCCTCTCCGTAACTTTTTTGAATACACGGCGTATTTCCTAAACAACAAAATTTAATTTTTTAAAAAGTCCATTTTCTCAATTTGAACACACGCCAAAAAGGGAAAGCAATTATTTTAATATGTTGTCATTAGTACAGAAGCGCATTAGGTAGTGCTTTCGTTTATAAATCAGACCACTTACTTAAAATTTAAAATTTGTTTTCCCTACGTGAGTTTTAATTAAAATGATTTTCATAATTCCCGCAAAATAATGGAGCGGAACACCGGACAAATGATGTAGGTATAATTGCTTGTGCCACTAATCCTTACGACTCCCAAATGGCCACTTAATTATAAGTGGACATGCGTTTTGTAGGCTTAAAAAAGGCCATTATTCCTATTCCAACAACCTGAGCAGAAAAGATAGTTTTCCAAAACGTAAAGTAATTAAAAAGTAAGTCTCTGTAGCCCATTTCGCTATAAAATTGTTTATTCGTTATTTTTTCTAAAAAAAAAAATTGGCACGATTCTCTCTTTTTTTTTAAATTGCAGAGTTAGCATGCCATTAATTCATTTAAATGGTCTGAACAAGGGAAAGTATTGTTCGGGAGTTTTTACGCCCAGAAAATGGCGAATATCATGTTGGAAAGAATACTTACCTGTAGTTAACCTAATTGATTCTCTTTAATTAATTTTAATTAATAATTTTGAATTATTTTCTGATGAACTAATTCAACTTCGGTTATATAAGTTGCATGTATTTTATAAACTTCCTTTTGAAAGGCTCTGTAGAATGGTTGCTTACCTTGTGAAGACGAAGAAAGCAGAGAAATGAAGAAGGTCAATAGAATCTTCCTAAAAATGCACCTTGAGGAGAAAGCTAGAGAAAGCATTTTCCCGGATGAGCAAAACGCTGTTGACAATACCTGAACTTCTCTGAACAATTTTGAGGTACAATTTTGTAAGTGTGATTTCTTTAGTGCTTTAATTGATTAAAAAAAACAAGATTTGATGACAGTGTCAAACGCTAATTCACGTTTGAAACGGAGCGTCAAAGATTCAAACGCTTTTGTCTTTGAAGTGAAGACAAGTGACGCTTCGCTTCGGCCTCAAATACTTAATTTCTCGTCAAGCTCCCTGTCAGCATCGCTTCAATTGGCATATCGCTTATTAATTCAGCTAGTCTCATATTAAACTTGTATCCATGAACAAGCACGCAAATTCATCACAAAAATACAAGGCGGATTTTGACACCTGAACCTGAATTGTTTCAAAATTTTGAACTTGTCTCTATTCAATTTGCATACGGTTCATGACCTATGACAAATCAAACTTTTGGCAAATCAACCCCACCAAGTAAAAATTAAAAAAAAAGTTCCCTATCAAAAATACGTCGGTCGGCAAAATGTGGCGGAAATATTACTAAAGCAATTTGAAATTCCCTTGACCCCAAACGACTCAAAATATCTCATACGAGAGGTCAAAGGTCAATAGACCTTTGCACATCAGAACCAACTCGCATGATCATTCTCACGCAGGAGATAATCGCTTTTTTGTATTTTTTTTTTCGTACAAAGTGCGTTTACACGCACATTACGACCACTACAAAAATCGTAGGGCAAGTTCAATCTCGATAATTTCATCGAGTCAGTTAAATTGACCCTATTTCGTCAACCCCATTTCGTGCAACGTAAAGTGAAAGATTATGTGGTAGAATTGGACATGTAGATTATCCCAAAATTTGAATTTGTCAAAACTGCCTTCTTAAAAAACGGCTGAATCACAGTTTGCAGCGGTTTAAGACGCAATTTAGTTAATCACTTTTAATTATCCTAGCTCCATGAGGCGCTGTCATCCTCAGCATAATCCTGACAATTCAAATTCAGCAGATCCGTGTGAAAATTTTAAAAAAGAGCAGTTGTGGGAGTCGAAATTTCTGGAAGAACAAAAGAAAAAGATGAGCCAGCATAAGACCGTCCGGGGATCGTGTTACATTTTTTTTTCTAAATCTTTTTACTATGAGTACAACAAAAGACACTTAAGACGCACAATTTTTTTTACTACAAACTAAGAAAGAGTCCGGAAACAAATGGCATGATTTAGCGAAAAAGAGAACAAGAGTTGTGAAATCTTAAAATTTTCTTAAATCCTTCATCCTTCCATGCGAAACAATAGAGTTTTCCTATCAAAGCATTTTTGAATAGTGCATATTTTTACGAGGAGGATTTGCATGTGGATCTGTTCTTTCGGGAAACGTTCCAGGTGGTTTTTCGGGTCGCGTTGGTCGACTCGTGTCCATACGACCTTCTGGCCGAGCAACATTCTGCGCCGACCTTGCGGGAGCAACATGGCGCGGACGTACCGACTCGTGTGATCGATATGGAGGAGCCGATTTACCGGTCTCTTGAGTCTTTTCCGTTCGAATGGCGGGCTGTTTGTCTAGTCGAATTGATCTCATCTGATCCTCTAACCTAAAATTGCACACAAAAAAACGATTGGTTCAGTACCACGTTTAATGTAAACTTCTAATATACTTTAGCAAACTGCAAAAAAAAACATCGATCTTCAACACCCACCTAATCCCACACGAGTCTCTGTCAGGCGGAGTTGATCTTTAACGCCGTCAAGTTAAATCAACTCAATTTCTCGTTAATTACTCTCAGATTCCATATCTTTTGCATCGCGATCCGCAGGTGTCGTGGCAGCTAAGGCAGTGTCATCTGTCAGCGATGTTACATCGATCTTCAACACCCACCTAATCCCACACGAGTCTCTGTCAGGCGGAGTTGATCTACTGGAATCCAGAGTTGATGGTGGTCTTGGCCTCCGCGGATCCTGAGCTTTTGGTGATTTTCCCGATTGCGATTCTTTTTGCAACCTCCAATCGGGAATCGAACTGACTCCACCTGCAGTGGGACGAACTGAAGTTTCCAGAGAAGGCATTCTTGATCGCTCCAAACCTGGCGAAATCTTGGGTTCGTTTCGCTTCTCGACTCCTCCAGGCTTTGGGTTCGCTTTATTAATCTGTGGACCAGAACGTTTGGACTCAGCAATTTCTAGCCTTGTTTGAGATGACCCTGGAGTTGGACGAGCGGAACCTGGTGAATAAGTACCAGGTTGTGAATCTGATAACTTCGGAGACTGATTTTGATTTGTAATTGATGGTGGGGTTGATCGTGGTTTCGGAGGGCTGACACGTCCCACTCCTGAAATCGGAGTAGGTGACTTCCCAGCAATCAATTTTCTGTTCTGCTTTTCCGGTGACCTGCTTCTGTGCTGCTGGGATTGAGATGCTCGTCTAGGCGTTGCCTTATCATGGCCAGTTGTAGTCAATCGCCTATCTTCGTCAGTCGTGTCACGTGAAATGACAGCATTTGGCACTGATGACTTTTCAGGTCGGACTGGACCGGGACCAGGACGATCATACGGACGAACAAATGTATGAGACAGTGAAGGACCAATGTTCTCCTTTGGTTCAGCTGCAGAAATCTCGCCTATCCAATTAAGATAAAAGTTAATTGAAAACTATCTTCAGCAGTTAAAGGGTGTTTGCAACACAAGCTAACGGGGCTTGCCTAATGGGCGAGGTTTATGACGATGATCAACATGGGCTTGTAAGTCTCTCATGGACAAATACGTTCTCCTGCACCCATCATATCCATAATAAGTGCCTATAAAACGAAAACGTTAATTTAGTGAATTATGACAATCTTTTTACGAACGAGCGTACCTTCATGGTAACACATGAAAACAGTTCCTAGTTTCGCCTTTTCGACTTCGTAAATTCGTTCATTACACCTGGGACAATGTGATTGGCATTTGTCTGCACAGGATAGGCAAAGTATGTGCTTGCAGTACATCTAAAACGTTTGAGTATCAAGCAATTAACGACACTTCAAGGTTTAGGCTTAATTAGTTAAGTATTTTTTGTAAACAACTTTACAATTGCTTACCAGTCTCCCATAAGTTAGAATAGGATGTTTACAGGTATCACACATATGAATGTTGGGGGAAGGAATCGACTCAGCAATTTTGCTTCGTTTAAACTTCCATTGGAACTGTTCCATAATTTGAGGTTGCTTCAAATGTGTCAAGAATGATGCCATGAAAGGTTGATGAATTTTCCCTCGAACAATGGAATCGACTATAACAAAATTCATGTGATGTAATGAATTAAGTAAAAGGTAGGGTAACTGGTAAAAAGTTAACTTACTTTCGTTTGTCATTGCTGCCTCAATCTCCATCATGCGCTTCATTCGTTTCTCGCCTAATTACAATACAAATTCGTAATAAAAGATTTAACGCCGTCAAGTTAAATCAACTCAATTTCTCGTTAATTACTCTCAGATTCCATATCTTTTGCATCGCGATCCGCAGGTGTCGTGGCAGCTAAGGCAGTGTCATCTGTCAGCGATGTTGATGCCACTTGGACTGCAGTGTCCAGGGCTGCTGAAATGACAGTCGTTTCCTCATCTGTGAGATCAAGCGATTGTTAAGGACTTTCAGTACTTTACAAGCAGCAAGAGAGCAAGATCTAACCATCAACTGCTTCCGGAGATGATTGGACTATGTTGTCCACAACATCACTCGTTTCGATTTCTTGTTCCTCCTGCTCGTCATCACTTTCTATGACCTAGAACGATAATTCTTGACAATTCGTTGACAAAAATCAAAAGTTAACCATAATAATGATGATTTACCAGCTTTCTTTTTCTTCCACGGTTCCGTG
Source organism: Bilobella aurantiaca (assembly GCA_021029175.1). Taxonomy (NCBI): domain Eukaryota; kingdom Metazoa; phylum Arthropoda; class Collembola; order Poduromorpha; family Neanuridae; genus Bilobella; species Bilobella aurantiaca. The sequence goes on along the minus strand of VYYI01000004.1, from coordinate 19,021 downwards.
AAGCCGTCACTGCTCCGCGATTCTTGGCACGGCCGGAACCGCTGCCGCCGGCACTGCGACCTCTCCCTCGAACTGCTCGACCGCGCTTAGCTTCGCCAACCATTGTCCACGGTCCACGGCTATCTTTTGATCTGATTCTTAATCCTGTTTCAGTATCTATTAAAAATTATTAATGTACACAAATGTTATCACTAGTATTCAATAGGAAATGATTGGGATTGCTTACATATTAATCGATTACGTAATTAATGTACTTTTATATCGGCGTCACTGTCGAAAACGAAGAATAGAATTGACTAACAAAACAATTAAATTAGTAATTAAACTTCCCTTCAGTCGTAATCTTTAATCTACCAAACACCTGTAAAAAATTTTTTATACACAAACCACAAATCGGCTTCAAATGTCAAAGATCGGCAACTTCTGTTGCTCTAAATTAATTACTAAATTATCAGCACAAGTGTATTAAATAAGATGTTCTGTTGATTTTCGAATTTTCTTAAATTTACATTTTTATACTTTATTATTGCTTTTCTTTAAGTGTTACACAAATTAAAATAAATAAGAACAGTATGAATCGTAAGACGTTTCCATTTTCATTGATCGTTTGATTCGTGCAATATTCGTGCGCCAAAAAATAAATACGCTGTTGTTAAAAGTAATAAATCTATAAATATTAATGTTCTTTTTAATAATTTTAATAAGTGAAGATTCCTGTACTTTTACACCGTTTAACGAATAACTTTGAAAATAATTTAACCTTAGCCTCCACGCGTTTTTCTTTTGGATAATTTTAAGATGCCATAATTAATTTGCCCGAGGTTCTGCCGATGTCCGCTTTGTTTAAGTTTTCCCTCCTTCGGTGATTTTGAACTACTTTCGCGAAGTCTGTGACGCTATTGCAAAGAGTCAAAGTAACATTAACTAATTGACTTAATTTAATTTTAAGTATTTCATCCGCAAAATATTTTCTAGTAAGTAGGGTTTTCAAGGAGCTATCGATGGAGCATTCAACGGAATTTAATTTCCTCAAACTGGATATTACACATGGTAGCGGAAACTTAGCAGAAAAGTGCTACTTCGTTGTTTATTGCCACCAATTAATTTTAAAATTATTGTAATACTTACTACTGGAGAATAATGGCGGCTGATTGCTGCGCATGTCCATGTCCAAACGTAAAATTACTCGGCTGCAACTTGGACTCGAGCATTTGCTATCTCAGCCCAAAGGCAAAGGTCAAATGTCGCGATTTATGTCGCCCGAGTTGTGAGCGGTGTCGTCCTAGCCGGGCAACCGGTAGGCCAGTAAATTCCAATACTACCAAATACTGCCGTACTGAATACTGTCGTCACTCGTCAGTATTCCAATTTTGGAATTAGTCAATCTTACCTCAAAAATACTTTCCAGTGATTCGTCCCGGAGACGGAGAGTACTATGATCTCTGCGGGGAGGACCTCGCAGCCGCCGCGGCGGTGGGCTGGGATCCGCCATATCGATTTGGAACTGACCCGCATCGTCAATCTCAGCAGTGCTGCCCACCCCCTGGGTTCAATATTGACCGAAACTGCTGCGAGTACCCACAGAAGGACTACATTGAAGCCAACGCCATAGATGCCACGCGCGAAATTCCAAAAATTCCTGAACCTCGAATCGCAATGGATCGCTTCGGAAACACAACTAATTGGTGCAAGTCTGGATACGCTCGCAATTACGTCTTTGACAAGGACTACGGTGTGATGCCCAAGTACTTGTGCTCTGTCAAGGAGCGCTTGGCCATGGAGGACTACAGGTTGCGCTGCGTCCTGGCCCGTGAAGGAACCGTATGCAAGGACGCTGGACATAACGTTATGAATCAACTGGGCCTTCTGGACATGCTGCACACAAAGAACCCATTGATTTGGCAAAGCAAATTGTACGTCAAGCCCAAAATCGCTGTGCCCAACATTCGGCAGCGATCGCAATGTTGCCGAATGCCTCATCCATGCTTCCGGCCTCGATAGACCAAGATCATGTGTACATTTCTCGACATTTCAGCGTTTCAGAAACTTGAAGCTTTATTCTACCATAAAATTTATTTTGCTCGATTAATTGGTCGACCCAAAATTTTAAAACAATGAACTAAATGCTTATAATTTCATTTGTTTCATATTTCTTGTAAATAGTTCTTTTTTTCTTGAAAAATCGCGAAATTTTAGCTCATAAACTTCAAAAATCGAAAAATTAACATTATCACGCTTTTACTATTATCAAGTTTTCGACAATCATGCTCTCATTCGTGAAATTCGAGAAGTTTTTTAAATAAGATTAAAAGCATAATTCAATTATTAAATTTTTCTTTTTGAAAAACTTGCCAACTTTTTCTAAAATAAAAATATGGTCCTTTTTATTATTGCAAATTCACTTCCCTTAATGAGTTTTCAGGAAGATGGGCCTCCTGGACATAGTCCTTGATTTGATTGAACCAAGTCAGACAAACGCTGGGCTTGAATCCGGAAGTTTTGAAAATATCCAGCGGTCAAAAGACGCTGGACAATATCGAAATTTTCCTTTTGTAGATTTGTTTTGAAGCGAGACGGGTCAGTTCCAGTGCCTGGAGAGGTAGGGCATTGTGTTTCGCCTCGTCTTGTTGTGGGTGGGGAGGTGAGGCCTGCCATTCGGCCAGTCAGGAGGCCCTTTGTCCAGAGTTAAAGAACTGGAACCAAAACGCTGGACCGTGTTCAGAACAAAACTTTTTTGAAAAACTTTTGTTATTATTTTGATGCCCTTTGATGGGAGGGAGGGAAGCAATTGGCATAATGGCCAGTGGCCATCCACCTCCCGCTGAGAGGCCCATTGTACACGCTCTGTACACTTCTCTGTACAATGTACACATTCCCCTCCCACGCATTGACCCAACTTGGAGTAATGACTCTTTCAGCCTCCTACAGACCCATCATAACATTGCCCGTTGTCCAGCGGGGCTCCCTAGGCACATCTTCCAGAAATTAAGGGCTCTGATACTCCCTTAATTTAATGTTGGATGCCTGCGAACACTGGAAAACAAAAGTAGAGGACAATTCCTGAAGCATGAATCCTCAGATCTGATCTTGAAGAGACGAGTCATGAAAAGATCATTTCTGATGCTGGATCTGATAAAAATTGTTGATTTCTGGACAAGGGACTTAAGGGCTCACCTCTCGGCCTCCTTTGACTCCAAGAAAATGTCCACGCATTTGTTGAACAAGGGTCGTTAAACCTCTTTGTCCAACTATTTATTACATTCTTTACGTCTTGGCCTGTTGTCTTTGTTCTAAACATAACCCTTAAGGGCCCTTGTCCAAAAAACAAAGGACGCTGACAAGGTACACTGATCAATTATCAAATCAACTCGTTAGTGGTTCACAATTTTGTTCCACAAATTCCACAAAAGGGGTAGTGAAAAATAGTTGTAAAATTTTGAAATTTCCGAAATTCGTGGACCAAATCATACTGAAATTCTGTTGTTTTTTTTTATTGAAATCGCTTGATTTTTTTTTTCGAAATTTAGTTATGCGATTTAAAGGAAATTTGTTTTCGGATATAATTTAATTTTCAGAAATATCATGGTTCCATTCGAATACCAAAGAATTAAATTTAAAAAAGGAGTAAAATGAAAACGTTGACTATTTTTGAAAACATGAAAGTGAGTACTTCAAGGGCCCGTTTCAAGGGAATGATGTTAATTAGGTAACAAGGATTGAGTGGAAAGTGAGTTAAGTAGAGGCCCTGCCGCCTGCCCCCTGCCGAGCTCTGTTGGTTTTAGGCGCCTGCAAGGGCTCTTCTGAGGGCCTGAGACACGGCCCTTAATTCTTGGCATTTCAGGTAACAGAAGAGGTGGCCCCTTTGCCACCAGAAACAATGACCACTCGGCCCTTCCAATTTGCCGAGAGCCCTTCTATCACGCCCTATTTTTCAAGCCAAGAGAGCTCCTGGCACCGCCTCCTCCTTCCTCGGCCCTTGGCCGCTCGATTAAGGGCGCCTCTTAAATTCCTTAAGTACTCCGAAGGACCACCGAAGGAGCTCCTTTCCTTCTCTTCATTTACTCAAGGCAGATTAAGTTTTCCTAACGAGTTTCTCAAGAAAACAAAGGTACGAGAGGGCTCAATGAAATTACATGCCTCACTTTGGGAAACGATCATAAAAACGTTGGACTGTTGCAGGTAGCCTTCCCGGGAGATTTAGTTGTTGTTCCTGGAGGGGTAGCCGGCGATGGATCCGGAGCACGATGACAAGATAGCATTAGCATCTTCCAACTCATCGCCGCCGCGGTGCGTCTACCAAGAGCACCGTCGCTGCGCCCGACAACTTTCACCTTTACCAAAATTTTAGAAAGCAAGTAAACAAATTTTGTTGGGCCAATGAGCTTCCGAGCCGGCCAACGACACGTTGCCTAAATTACTCCTCGAGTATAGAATTTCGTTTTTTGTTCAAATTTCGCCACGACTTCGAGACGATCACCCTGATTTTACAACCCAAATTTCTACCGGTTCCTTTTACAGGAGGTTGCGCCGCCCTTAACAGCCCCCAAGTCACGACCGTCGTCCGATAATTTACGCTGATTGGAGCATAAAGTAAATTAATGCTAAAGTTGGCAAATTAGTGAGGCAATGATCTGCGGATAAAGAAGTTTCTCATGCAAATTGACGCAATCTTTTACCATCTTACCAAACCGGCTTTTTACACCGTTCCGCTTTCAAAAGCGAAAAAAAAAACGCGTTCAAATCAAGTTCATCCTACGCGCTTTTCCGCCGCGTTGGAAATTACGGAATAATTTCACCAAAGAAAAAGGTGTCCCTTCCTCCACTTCATCAATCTTCAAGCCCTGTCCTCCAGTGCAAAGACGCTCTTTTGACCTTTGACACTTCAAATGAAGCGTCTTTGGTATTGAAGCGTCTTCGGAGAGGACTTAAGTCACTCCCAAAAATTCTTCGTCTTAAAATAAGAAATCAGGGACCAGAAATCCATCATTCCTTGGCATTAGAGTCCTGCCCTCCTCCGATCCAACAGTGCATCCTGAAAATTATATACTGAAGCGCTCTTTTTTTAAAACGAAATTGAGCTAAGCAGGGGCCTTAGAAAGTAATCAACCTGCCAGAAATTTTGATCGATTACCCAACCGAAATACAAATAAGAAGCTCCGATGTTATACAGATCACATTCAAAAATTAAAAGTCTCTCCCAAGGGCTCCCTTTAAAAAATTGAATTGACTCTCATTTCCTAGATTTACAAAAAGTTTCTGAAATTTGTAGGAGCCCTTATGTGCTCTTCCGATGCCTATTTCAAGTCTTCCAAAGTAATTAATTTAAATAAGGTAAATAATTTTTGTGAAGATAGTTTTGAAGAATGATGGATGTAGGACAAGACCTCCCCGTTTTCAGGAAGTACTGCAGTCAGCTTGGTTATCTAAAAGCGTAATTGATTCCAAAGTAAACGTTGTTGGGAAGCCCTTATTTAATTTTATACCCTTAAATTAGTACCCTTTTCTAACCACCTTCAAAGTGCCACCGGGACTTCCTAACCCTTCAAGTTTTTGAGACCCGGAGGTGAACTAAATCGGTCGAAGCGCAAAACATTGAAGCGTTAAGCGCTACTTTACTCAAACCTTGCGGCATTTGTACTGAAACCCTTGAATTAGGGTAGCTCGGCAAAAGTGGTACATTTTCTGATATAAAATATTGAGGGACAGTTATTGAGGGCTAGTTAGCAAGTATCCAATTTATTGGATAAGCGATGACGAGCTCTTTTAGTTAATTGACGGTTTGCTTGCTGCTAACGCGATAGGCTCGTTATTGACACAGTAAGCGTAAAGAGGTTATGAAGGGTCCACTATTACTCTGTAATTGGGATCCGAGCAATTTTGCCCTTGAAGTCCCGCAATTATCCTTAAGGGCCACCTATTATTATCCGGGCCACTTATCCCCTTGACCACTGCGGCAAATACATTGATTAGCATTTCTTCCAGGAGGTAGCATTTCCTGGAATTCGAAACAGTTTCCTGGATTTTTTTTCAGTTTGACGTCATTTTGAGATAAAAAGAATAAAAATGGAGAAAGTGGCAGAGAAAGTAGACTCGTCCAGATATTCTACTTTCACTGCAAACCCTGTTTTAAAATAAAAACCGTTTTTTGAAATATTGCCTCAGCTTTCAGTAAGTAGTTCCTTTCGTGTCACGAATTTTGCAATTCAACTAAATCTACATTTTTTAAATTACTTCAAGCTCAACTTTCTTCAGTTTTAAACCAGCGAATAAAATCGTTCAAATGCGTCGTTAGTTGGTTATATAAATTATTTTTTTTTAACAGGAAATCGATGATCTAAGGGCTCAGATATGGCCAAAATTAAGTTGACTTCTGACGTCCGTGAAGTTAATTTAGTATAATCAGATTCTGCGTTCAAAATCGCGTTCAAAATAGAACAGAATGAAATGGAATTAAACGTGAAGTTTAATTTGAAAAGAGGTGTGGCAGGACATTAAAATTGAAATTCCCCTACTTTTTGGAGGAATTTTTCCAATAAGTGACTTTCACTTTCCAATTTATGCACGCGAGGAGAAAGTGGCGTTTTTCGAAAACAAGATAAGGTTCTTTTTGCTGTGACATTCTCGCATAACAAAATAAGCATATGTTTGACTACCCTTCGCGTGTGCGTGCCTTTTGTGAATTGTTTAGAATAATAGAAAATAAGAGGCCAATTTTGTGCGGTTCTCACTGGAATTTTTTCGGGAAACGGGAAAACTTTGACTTTGGAATGTAATTTCCCTGCGGTTACGGTAACATCACTTTCCGGAAGAGGGAATGTCCTTTGAGATGTCACATAGGAATTAGTCCTTACAGTCGCATTCGTTATCCTGCCCAATTTCTAAGGGTCATCTAAGGGCCCTATTTCCATATTATTGGTTTCTCGTCGCTTGAAAAGCGATTTCCAGTGGTCGGAGGTCCTTTGTTGGTGGGTTTTTGGAGTCAATAATTATTTGGATTCTGGATTACAACTGCCACTAATTCCTTTCCCAGAGCAATCATGTAATATTGAAGTAGGCGTAGTTTTGCTGTCACGGTTCGTCCGGCAGATAGGGCCCTGTCACAGGAGTGACATGGGCCCTTCAGCCGAGGCGGAAGATTGAGATTCAGAGCTTTCCAAATGCTGCCCCTCAATGTCACGCTTGTGGTCAGCGGAATCACGAAATGTGCCACTGCGGCTACTTACCCCAAACAAGCGACATCCGTCTCCAAATGTCTCCCAAAAAGCCGCATCGCGAAGAGAAGTCAGGTCCTACTAAAATTACGCTGCGAAGCTGAAGCCCTGAGAAAATCAATGGCTCACACGCGCGTCACGCCATCTTCGTCGCAGAAGGCCTATTTTGACGTCTTCTAGACGTTTTGAGATGCTAATAAATTACACCTCAGCCTATAAATGCCTATCAGCGAAAAGGAGAGTTTTGGCAAGCGGTTGACATCTGTCAGCCGCCGCCATGACTCTTTCATGACGTTTCTCAATTCGCCCCATTTAGAGAAAATATATTCGCCTCTATTTTTATACGTATAAAAAACTAATATAACTGCTTAAAAATTTTTCAAACCAACAATCTAAATTCAAAACCAAGCAAAAAGCACATTTACCACCCTTCATTTGATTTTCTCTTAAAATTCTGAATCCATTTTGAGAAATTAGATCTTTCGTACAATTCAACATTGTTGATAATTCTGTAAAAAAAAATCCAGCTTTTAAATCAAAACTACTACAGAAGCGCATTTCGGTAAGATGAAGGGTTGGTGATATTTGTACCCTTAAGGGGGCATAACAAATGACGGATTTTGGCCATTATAAGCAAAAGTAAAGCTTGATGCGCCGCCGTCAAAAGATGCGTGAACGTATTGTTGGGCATATGAATACAGAATTTTCAAATGATCTTCTCAGCGTTATATCATCTGATGGAAGCGTACTTTTTGATCCAGCCAAGTGCTAAAGCCTTTTTCAACCCCTTGCTACCGCCTTCCTGAAGGATGAATACGTAAGTTGCAAGAATGGGATCTTGCTCGTAGTTGGACATAATTATAAAAATTCCAGCAGGGGGTAAGGGAGCGTCGGTGTCCTTTGAGGAGCATCTTTCTTATTCATCCCCATAAATTCGTCCCAATAAGTGTCCAACGAGGCAAGGAAGACAATGTCAGTTCCCATTAGGCCTCCAGCCAACGCTCTCACTTGACCTGTCCCTTTGTCCCCACTCAAAATACGAATAATCATGTCACAAAGGCCCCAATTCAATTCAGTCAATGACACAAGCGCTCCAGAGCGTCATCAGAATCGAACCAGCGCAATTTTTAAATACTAAAAAATTCCAATGGAAAAAATATCACCCAAAATGGCTTCCTGGTTCGTGAAATTAGGTATCTTCAGGTCGGGAGTAGACATTGAAAATTACAAAAAAAAAAACAAACAACAACTGAAAACTGAATTTGAAAATTGAAAAATAGCTTTTCACCCTTAAGTACTTGAGTATTTTTAGACACAAGATTAGAAATTGAGGACTTTAAGGGCCCATGTAAAAATTCTGTGAGCAACCGGAAGCAAGTTTGACTCACATTTTGAGTCAGTCCTTTTGATCTCTGATGAAGCTGATACGGCCGACTCTGAAGATGTTGTGGTTAAGGATAATTGGAAGACGTAAATTATGGAAGGAGGGCCCTCAGCGCATCTCAAAGAGCGTCCCTTGTCCTACAATTAATTTTCCCTGTTCGTCCCTTATTTACTTGGATGATGTCAACCAGTTAAGGACAAGGCCTCGAACGAAGAATAAGTCCCATTCAGTGTCATTTGCTCCCGTAATTGTCAAGGCGGGTAATCTACTGCTCTGCGCTTCACTTGTCATCCGCCCGGTACTTAAGGCCTCTTCTAAATTATGGAGCAGGACCTGCAGCGACTCTTCTAATGAGCTTCAGACTCAGCCTCCATTGACGAAAGTGAACAATTAAGACTGTTTGCGCCGAGACGACGGGCCGAGGCGAATTTAGTTAAGGCTCAAAGGGCCCGCTGCCACTCTGGAGACAACTCCAGGGACCCTTAAGTCTTCTACAAACATTTAAAGTACAAAATCCACAGGCCAAGATACACATGCTGTCAATAAGACAGGTCGGAGACGAATAATGTGAAGGCTCTAACTACTACTCGACGCTTTACGAGCCCCTTCGACAATTTCTACTTCTTGTTTTACAAGCCGTTTCACATCGTACACCTCGATCTTAGAAAATAATTTATTAAAATTATTTGAAATTAGTTTTTATTGAAATTTATTAAACACAATTTCAAAAACAGTTAGGAAATAGAAGTGTCTGAAACTAAATTGTTTTTGATCTGAGTGGCATCATTTCTAAAAAAATTCTTAATTCTTAGATGTCAAAGTAAAAGTCCAATCGAAAAAAAAAAGTTTTTTAAATTTAAATTCAAATACTAGATTGAGGTTATTAATTACAATTGGTATTTTGTTCAGTATTTATATTGTTAAATTTAATTTTAATTTTTTAGTTAATTTTAGGTTGTTGAATTGTACTAAAGATTTTAATCGCTTCCGCTACATTTGGATCCAGTAGTCGTTGTTATGTACGAAGTACTTTTTTTTTTGTAAAATAACAAAACTTTCCACATTTAAAAAATCCAAAATTGAAAAAAATGTTGTTTTAAAAATGTGCTAAATCACATTACACATAACAAGCCTTGTAAAATTGTTTCATTTAGGTCTTTTTCGACCATGAAAAAGCTCCGATATTTCCTGTTTGGTTATATAGATTTCTCGGCCTTGTAAATTGCTTTTTTCAAACCTCTTTTTTGTAGGCCTGTCGATTAGTTCCCGTTGTCAACATGAGAATGAAGATTTCAATTAGGAAGATTCGAAAGGAAAGAAAAGGAGGATGCAGCTAAACGGTTCAAATCTTGTTTTGTGTTTTGAAAAAGGTGGATCTTCCCAATTGAACTACAAAAGGTCTCTTCCCACTCACAATGAATCTTCCAAATGCTCAATTACACCTCAATTCTTCTCCAATTGCAGATCCGGCAAAACATATTCCCCTCCGGGCAACGCAGTTCATTCCTCCGTGCAAAAAGAATCAAGGTCAGCCTCTCTGATGCGCTGGACCAATTAAAATCGACAATTCAAAGTCATAGTAAAAGTGACACAATAATTATCACCTTTCCAAAAGACGAGCGAATTTCTGAAGTGCAAGATGCTTGAATTTCGATGTTTGATGTAGTTGGGACTTTGAAGGAGGGCAATAAGTCTCCTTGAAATTAATAAAAAAGGGTATTCTGTCCTGGGAGCCCTTAAACATCTGTCAATTGAAAAAAAGCCCTTGGTCTTGGCCATATGAGGCCTATGATTTGAGATCTCCTGCTAAGGGGCTCGGTCAGGTTATGGCGTGTAAATCTCTTGATGAAATGGCCTGGAGCGGGGGTTAAGTCCTGGATTTTGAAGGGCCTTCAACCACTCCCTTCATCTTCGTTTGTACCCTTTGACCCTTTTCGAAGGGAAACGAGATGATCATTGTGTAGACTTAAGCCTCGGCTCAATTACGAATTAGATAAACAGGCATTTAGCCCTCTCGAGAGAGCACTGGAGAGGAAATCATTCAGGTACAAGTTTTTTTTTGTTCCATTTTTTAAACAGCATCCTATACACCGCCAATTCTTGGGAGTCGACCAAAGTAACACGCTGGACGCAACAAAATGATAAATTCAAAAACGTTCGACGCAACAAAATGGTAAATTCTAAAATGTTTGACGCAACAAAATAGCGCTTTTATGTGCAGCGATGCTGAAATAATTTTACTATGAAAAGTACTCTGCTTTATTCATCTTTGATTAGGATAAAATGCTTGAATGATCTTCGGTCAACTTCCGGGGGAAAATTATGCATATCCGAATATAAAAAAATAAAATAAAAGTCAAACGTTTTAAGAAACGTTTTTAATTGCATCTTGACATGCGCCATTTATTTTCGATAGTTTTGTTTTCTGTTTTCACTGCCATAACCCATAGCTGTAATTCAGCCAATCAGCGTTCTCATAATATTTGGTTTCAAATTCAAAACAGGAATTTGAGTCCGGAGAAAGTCCGATTCTTGCGTTTGTTTCCAGCAGCAAATTATTACGTGTTTCTTGTACGGATATGCAAGTGAAAGGAAAGTGAAGTAGGAGCAATAAAGGGCAAAACGGAACGGTAGAAAGTAATTAGTATGCAAATTAGTCAACATGATTTTCATCGCCCTTTTTCTGTACCGGAAAATGTTCGGGTACTTTATACAACAAAATTCATAAATAATTGCTCCAGTTACAAAATTCTCAACCTTGTAAAAAAAATTTTTTTTTAATTTAAAAAAAGATTCAAGAAAATTTCCTGCATCTCATAGTAACGAAACTTGAAATTATGTAAGTCATTTTGTATTGCAATACGACTTCTGCAGTAAATACAATCAAATTATGGTGTATATCGATTTTTTTTGTACAAAAGGGACCAATTTTGTGCAGTGCGGTGGTTTGAATTACTTAATTGGTGAAAGCGAGAAGCTTAAGTGGATTTCCACTTTCACCCCAGCCCAAGCACGACCAAATTGGATCTTCAGAAGGGTTAACTTGTAAATTCTTGACAGTGAGGGCTGAATATCAATGACAGTGAGGGACAGAGCGTCTTTTTCAACGCTACGCCAAGCTACAAAACTATTGTGTCAATAAACTATTAACAAGATTACAAAAGCGAAGGGAAGATCAGGAGGGAAAAGATTGCAGACACGTAGGCGCGTAGGATCGGAACAAAAATAGTGAAAGCTCTCAAGACAAGGAGCGTTTCAAGACGAGGTTCAAACGCTTCCAGAATTCTAACTGTTCTAAAAGTTCCCAAAAGAAGCGGATGTGATCTTTAGAAGTATTTGAATAGGATAAGAAGACCGTTGATTACTTGGTGCAGATGCTGGAGTGCCTCTTTGTGTACTTTTCGAATTAAGGACGTCTCCAGCAGCACTATTGGTTGGATTTTTATACCACCGTTACCAGGCGTTAGAGAGACGTACAAAATTTGCAGTAGAAATCAATATTTCAAACAAAATTTGCAGCGTACAATTTATTTTAAATTCAAAGTTAGAGATACTGTAAAAGTGTTAGTAAAAGGTGAAAGTGGAAAACTGACCCCTTGATGTCTCTTTGAGACTTTGATTTTTTTAAGAAAGTTTTTTTTAGTTTCATTTGTTTTCTTTTTTTTTAAAAGCATCAATTTTTTTTCAATTTTCGAATTGTTTAGGATAAGTTGATACAATGTAAAAAGTAGAAGTTATATCTATCTCTCAGGGCTCATAAATAATTCTTCCCTGATTTTGTATGCAAGAGGGCCCTTAAATGATTGACAAGGAAATAAATTGTGTGTCTAAAAAAAAGTTTTGGCGTTATTTTTGAAGGAAAGTCGTAGTTGCCGGCGTCTCGTTGGACGGTATTTGACGCTAATAACCAGGTTTGGTGCAGTGGTCGTAATTCCAAAAATGGTGCCCATTTGAAAATCGTATGTGGTCCCTTAATGGAAGTGGAGAATTATGGGCCTTGGCTCTACCTCTGGAATGAATCATGTCAACCTAGAAGTGCTCCACTGATTAGTATAAAGAAAATCAGATTTTGAGTAAATTTTAAGGCCTAGCCTCTTGTTTTCCTTCTAAGGGTCGAAGGACCCCAGGTGCTGACAAGGCTCACAACGGAAGTACATATGTCACGCACAAGGGCTACAAAGCCAAAAGATTTGTTTGCGGTTTCTTGAGAGGAAAAAGTCAAGTACGCTATGGAGGCACTTATGCCTTCCAAAAAAGGTACTTAAGTCCCCTCACGGATTAATTTCAATCAATGAAGTACCGACTCGGTATTACTAATTCTTGCCAAAACGGTGCCGAACTGTGGGAATTTTTTAAAGTTGTTCATTTAAAAAACTCCGCCACTTGAAGACAAGATCCAAGTGAACAAACACCTTGTTTTCTAAACTTGAGTTTGTGGAGCCAAAGTATGTTCTTTTTTGGATTTTAAAAAAAGCTGTGAATGTTTTTCGGAATTAAAAATAATAATAACATACGCATTGATTTTGGCTCTCACTAAAGACCGTAAAAATTCTTTTTAGTAATTCTCATGTCCATTTTTTGGATACTCGTTTTCAAATAAGTGTTCAAACAAGTTACCTTAGGGTAAGTTAATTTATAATGTTTGCTGCATTCGTATTTGTAGCTTTTTGCAACACTATTTTTTCGCTCTGCATGCAAGTTGAATGCGTCATTCATGTTTTAAAAAATGCAAAGTGAGTTATTAATAGTTTGCAAAATAATAATTTAGTGTCTTGAACTTGACAAGTTTGACGCCAATTTTGCCATTGTCAGTTTGAAGGATCTTCCATTAATCAATTCATGTCAAAAGAATCCTTATATTTGACAGACGTTTATACCATTCGAAATCGCTGCAGTCAGTCACCCGCACCCCGTCGTGATGTCTGATGATTTAATGACAGCAATTTAAATGAACAAAAACAAAATAGTGCAATTACGAAAGGTTGCCGAAAAATGATTTTTGTGGCTATTTTGTGCCTCCCTGAAAGAAATGGTGACCTGTACGAGCGAAGTAGTGACCTGTGCGAGAAAAGCCGTGACCTGCACCAGAGAAGCCGTGACATAACTGGATTTCTAAAATTTGTTTTTGTATATTGTCAACTACTTAAAATAATGTATTCAAAATGTCTTCCGGTTAGTGTGAATTTTCTAAAATGGCTATTTCTATTCTGCTTTATGTGAACGCTTTAGGCATTTCACACTTTGCAAATCATTTTCATATTTCATAGAAATTTATTTCACTTTTATTTGACTTCCAATGTCACATCGCCTAAATTTTACAGCTCTGTTTAATTCAAGGTAATCACCTTAGAGTCACCTGCAACTTACCAATAAATCAAATCAATCAATCTTGTTGCAGAGTACTTTGCAGAGTCATTTTGATCTAGATTTCTACGACTTTGGATTTAGGGCTGAATGCCTTGAAGCAACCGCTGCGTTAATCGTGGAAGTTAAGGTTGAGCGACAGGCGACAGTTGGTAGGCTTGAAGGCGAAATGACGCATGCGATGATTAATTACAAAAAATTTCAAGGTAGCAAGATGGATGCCAAAATTGACACTCCTACCAAAGTGGTTGTGGCCACTGCGCACCTTGGCTTATTTAAAAGTTCCATCTGCCTACATCTAAGCATCCAACATGCATTTCATACTTTTTTTCAGTTTCCTCAGAAATTCCTTTGCTTCAACCATCGCCCCTCCATTGGTCGTCGTGCTCGTAATTATGCAATTGACGGAACCAAGACCATCTCAACCAAAAATTACATCTCGTTTTCCATGAATTTTATTTAACAGTTTGTAATTATTACGTGGAAACATGTTTCAACTTTTTTTTTCTTAAAAAAACATGCAAACAGACGGTGCTTAATTAGAGCTATTGAGAAGCGATGACACACTTCAAAATGACACCTAAAATACTTACACTACTTTTCATTAGATAAATGACGAAATAAAATGACGAGACTTTTACATAAATTAACATATTTAGATATTTTACGCAAAATTCAAAAACAGGTCTATTAAATACTGAGAAGGACTGTATAGGCGGAGATTACTGTAGAAATACTACTTTTAAAGACAAATTTCGCTCTTACGAAAATTGAAAAGATTGTATAACATCGATTTTTTTTTCAAATCTAACTTTTAATCTACATAAACACTATTTCATTAAAATATGTAAACAATTGAAAATGCAATTGTAAGCTCAAATTATTGTGGATCAATAATTTGCTGCACTGTATATCCTCTTAAGTTTTTCAGTGTTTTTGGCATTTGTAGAATAAAAATGCACCAAAGTTGCGTTCCGTGGTCTACTAAATTTGGGGGAATGTTGAAAAATGTTTTGGAAGGGAGTGTGCGGATACGTGAAGAAAACAAGTTGATTTCATTAGCGGAGATGCTAAAAGTATCAGCTTGCGTGTGACTTTTGCCATGCAATCCTTAGCTTTGGGTCGGGAAGGGCTCCGTGGTGGGACGAGGGTGACTTAAGGTAGCTTTCACCCAGGAGAAAGTGGACTTGGCTGATAAGGTGACCTGTAATTTCCTTAAATACCTTTCATGCAATCATATTATTTATATTTAATGCCTAAGCCCTTAATTGATCACGTCGATAGAGCACATGCTAAGGAAGGGAGAAAGTTGAGCTGGAAATAGCCCTTACTCAGGCTAATGCCTTTCTTCAAAAAGTCTTCTCGAATTTTCGTATAGGGAAAACAAATGCAATTTTCCTGGAGTCTCCAGCACTCTCCAGTATTTTCCAGCTTTCTCCCCTACCCTCCATTCACTTGATTAAGTATTTATGCTTTTACGGCCAAACAACGCCCAGCTCCAACTACTCAATCCAACGCAAAGGCCTCCAACCTTCCAAAAACAATTATTTCTTGCCACTTTCCTTCACTTCCAAATGGACACGCCTCGCGTTGGAACCTAAACTTTGAAAATCAAACCATCGATAAAAAAGAAAGTTAATAATTTGTCATGCATTTGTAAATACCAACAATACATCGCCCAGCATGGAGTTTCATTCATGTATTTTGAAATATTTTACAATAAGAGAAAGTTGATAATTTGTCATAAATTTGGAAATACGGTAATTGGTAAATAGATAGTAAAGGGGTAATAAGTCGATGCGTGAGGATTTCGACAGCCATTTTAAAAATAATACAGAAACTTGTCTACATTCAAACAAACATTCAAACATTCTAAAAGATGGAATTAAATGCTTCAAATTAAAACAAAAAAGTTTCAGAAAACTTATTGAAACTTTTAGATGTAAGCACTCTACTTTTTAATGATGAATATTTTTAAGTCCAGAACTAAAAAAACAATTATAGAAAGTGAATTGCAGTATAGCGTATTTTTAGATTTCTAGCATTTGAGACAGTTTCGCAAGAAAAAGCCAAATACACTAAAATACACAATACTTATCTTTAGACCAAAAACTTGTTGGATAAGTTGAAAACTTGTTAGACCTCCTGACACCGAAATACTTACTCCAATGACGGCGGACGTTAACTAGGCGTTAATTTTAAGTACCCTCTGGCCCTGGAATTGCATGGAGGGCCCTCTGGATGGGTACTTGAGCCATTGTTTCCCTTAATGGTGGAGCAGGTGGTTGTACTTGGGTAATATACTTGTCAAGACTATAGAAAGCAGGGAGTCTTCCCGGTGCATTGTCTTGGCAATTACGAAGATAACTTCCCAAGTCCTACTTCTAATGATCATGATATCACCCTAATCATAAACTTTACCTAGCAAATAAGACATTATACGACGCTCCGCCCCCAAAACCCACCCACCATCAAACGCTTTACCTGTCCAGCACTCACCTGAAGTAACGAGGAGATGAAATACGGCAATTATTAGACCACCAATTGTGTTTGTTGTGAGGAGATGATGATAGCTCTCAATTCATCCCTCAATACATCTTCAAAGCAATTACAATCATCCCTCAATTTCCAATGAGCATCGTCGAACCTCTTTTGAAGGATCTCAATGTCAAGTAGCATGCTCATTTGAATTTTATTAAAATATAATTATGAATTTAAATTCAAACATTGTAATTAGGAGAAATTATTTTATATAAATATTGTAAATATTGTTTATATAGCTATTTTTGGTTTGAACAAAAAATCATACTGTATGTCTCAGGCAGCTCTGTATTGTGAAATTCTCCAAAACGTCGATATTGAAAGATTTTTGAAAAAAATTAGGCAAATTATAGAATTATTTATAAATATTTTTCTTTTAATTTTAGGAATTATTGGGGTGTTTCTTTTTCTCTTCCAAATGGTCTCAGAATAAATTATAACATGTTTTGACCTCCCCTGCCAAAAAATGACACCATAATAATTTAAACCATGATTCGAAATCCACTGAAGGCTAATCAATTTTTATGCAAAAAATGCAAGTTCAATGCCCGTGAACTGCCTGAAAATATGATTTTTTCGGTTTCGTGACTTGGCAGATACGAATTAAAATAACGAGCATTTTTTTCTGTTAATTATTACCAATTATTTTTGAATTGTGTGGATTTGGCTGCATTTTTTTTAAAAATACGTTTTTGCAAAAAGGAAAACAAGGAGAGAGTGAAAGGTTAAATTCGATTTCGGTTAATCAATGGCAGACAACTGGCACATGCTTTCTCTTGCGCTGCATTATTTAATTATAATTATTAAGAAAATACAACTTTAATTATTTTCTTAGAAACCAAGTACCCTAGGCTTAGGTTAAATTTTGTCGATTCGGTAGCCTAGGTTTAGGTTAACCCCTCCTCAATTCCGCCGACTCAATTTTCGATTTCCCCAAAGTGGTAAAGTTTTAACCTAATTGAAATCGCCACTGCCCAATATTCAACCGGAAATTATTACACAAGTCACTCGTGCAGAGACGAGAATTTTCAAAATGTCCATGTCACAGCGATTCCCGAAAGTGATGCGGTCAATTAACAAATTAATTTTTCTAATAGCCTTGACCTCTTGGGATTTAAAATTAAATTGCGACTGAGGCAAAGGCGACACGCAGAGACGGAATTATTTTTTCAGCTCCATAATTCAACGAAAGGTTGAAAATGCTCTGTTGAATTTTAGATTTTTAGATACAAAGTGCTCCCGCGGCCTCCAGAAGCCTATTTTTATCTAAGTGGGGAGAGCAATAAATTAGATGTAAGGATAGAGTTGCGACAATTGATAAATTAGTAGGGGTAACCAGAACAGAAAGTAAAAGAAAAGGAAACAATTAGGTCGAGATCTGAGCATTTGAGTTCTCCTTGTCGGTCCTTATCTGCCCAGCCATGTTGAAACAAAGGGCCCTCAAGAACAACGGGAATCTAATGAGCCCTTATTCAGGGTATAACTCATGGTCCCCAAAGGGTTGACAGGGACACTTCGTAAAGACAAAGGGCTCCTCAAGTATCTGATTCAATCAGGCTCAATTGCAGAGTAAAAACGACTTAATCTTTTTAAGTCAAGCCTAAGACAGGGTATGAAAACAACCAGAAATCTCCAAAATTATAGATTTTGATTACAAAAAATTACAAAATTACAGGTTGTTGATTTTTGGAAGCTAGAGATCTCATTTTTTCCAAATTTTTAAAATCTGAAAAGCCAATTTTTTTTTTCAAAAATTTGAGTTCCCCAAATCAGAGATGGTCACGTCCCCTCAAGGGTACCATCTAACCCTGTCTCATCTTCTGGTCTTCCTCCTCTGTCATCGTCCTCGTCATCCGCATCTTCCCTTGTGATCCTCATCTACCGCCCTCTGATAAAAATACATAATGTAAATAACATAAAGAGGGACATTGGAGACGGAGATTTAAAACGTTTGGTGAGCAGGAACGTTGTTATCCTCTCAGAATTTAAAACGATTGTCATTTGAAGGGCCAAAGGGTCATTTCAAGGGCCTCAGGACTCATCTCTCGGATCTTCGCATGTAATCATTAGGAGCCGGATTGACTTCCCGCATCTGCTTAAGGACCTCGCAGGGCCCCACGACTACCACATTATTCTGATTAAGTCCTTCGGGTATAAAGGCACGTAGAGCCATATAATGGAGGCCTTAGAACGTCCAGAATGGCCAGAGGGACAGTGTCATCAATAAGCGTCACTTGGACAATTCCTCTCCATAACACGAATCCCCATCCATCACTTGGACGAATCAATTAAAGCTCCACTTCGAAAATTATGACAGGGGTTTTGGTGAAGGCATTTTGTATTCAAAAGGTTGCCTCTGAAATATTTGGGATGAGGACTTATTGATTGAGATCATTGATTCATGTGAATCAATTTAACCAACTGGGTGGGAATTCACAAACTTCAGGAATAAGCATTGCTTATTCTCGGAATAACTATTCCCCCTTATTCCGGGTAATAAAAGTTATTCCACCCCAAATTC